>PVKV010019662.1:9130-35461 GCA_004027835.1 Alouatta palliata | reverse complement strand
GTTAATAATTTTCATTTGCAATTCTGAGTGTGGCAAGAGGAGTGACCTGTGGCCCGGTGACTGGCACACACTTTCAGAGTTCACAGCGTGCTCTCTGGGAAACTTTTAGCCAACATTGTGTCATCATCTCTGGCCACTCACTTTATTCAAAAGCCTTGACTGAAAATGACTATTTATGGAAATCAGCTTCAACTCTAGCCTCAAAAGACAAAAACACTGTAGCTCTATAGATATTAAAAGAAGGTAATTGAGGTTATTAAAAAACAATGAAGGTCCAGGCACCATGTCTCACACCTGTAATCCCAGCAATTTGGGAGGCTGAGGCAGAAGGATCACTTGAGGCCAGGAGTTTTAGACCACCCTGGGCAACATAGTGAGGCCCTGTCTCTATAAATTAATTTTAAAAATTAACTGCGCATGGTGGTGTGTGTCTGTTGTCCCAGCTATTCCAGAGGCTGGAATTGGAGGATGACTTGAGGCTGGGAGTTTGAGGTTGCAGTGATCCAGATTGTACCACTGCACTCCAGCCTGGGTGACAGGGAGAGATTTCATCTCTAAAAAAAAAAATAAAGGAAGCAAGGAAGAGCTTCTCTTCCAAATACTCCCACATCATTTTGGGCAATTATGAGATTCCAGGAAACATGGAAAACCTACCATGAGTACCTTTTTGGATGTATATTTATGGGAAAACAAATCTCATTAATTAACTCATAGAATAGCTAAGAGGAAAGGATCCTAGGGGACATATGGTTTTACTTCCCAATTTTATTTTATTTATCTACACGGAGTCTCGCTCTGTTGCCCAGGCTGGAGTGCAGTGGTGCAATCTCAGCTCACTGCAACCTCCACCTCCCACCTCAGCCTCGCAAGTAGCTGGAATTACAGATGCCTACCACCACGCCCAGCTAATTTTTGTATTTTTAGTACAGACAGGGTTTCACCATGTTGGCAGGATGGTCTTGATCTCTTGACTTCATGATCCACTCGTCTTGGCCTCCCAAAGAGCTGGGACTACAGGCGTGAGCAACCATGTCTGGATCCCTAATTTTAAACATGAGAAAATTGGGTACCAAAGAGAGGAAGTAACTCACCAGGTAGAGAGAGAAGAGCCTCTCTTACCACAGGGGGTCTCTCACTGGAAAACCGGCAAAACTTGTTCCCTGCCTGCATTCTCCAAGATCTTAGCCCAACATATAATAGAAATGTCTCCACTTTAGAGGACAACCGGTTTGTCCTTTGCCTTTTATACCCCTTTCAGCAAGCAGTGTTTCTCAACTTTGTGTTTGTGCAAACCCTTGAGCAGCACTAACTCCTAAGCTAAGAGACACTCCACTCTGTTTGCAGTTGAGGGCAAAGGCTGGGATCCTTGGGCACAGCTCCAATCTCCTTTTCCAGAAGTCTGGGCGGCAGGAAAAAAAAGCATTTATTTATTTATTTATTTATTTTGAGTCAGAGTCTCACTCTGTCACTTAGGCTGGAGTGCAATGGTGCCATCTCGGCTCACTGCAACCTCCACATCCTGGGTACCAGCTATTCTCCTGTCTCGGTCCCTGGAGTAGCTGGGATTATGGGCATGCACTTGAGGTTAGGATTTCAAGACCAGCCTGGCCAACATGGTGAAACCCCATCTCTACTAAAAATACAAAAATTAACCAGGCATGGTGTCTGGTGCCTGTAATTCCAGGAACTTGAGGGAGTCTGAGACATCAGAATTGCTTGAACCCAGGAGGCAGAGGTTGCAGTGAGCTGAGATCATGTCACTGCACCCAAGCTTGGGGATAGAGCAACACTCTGTCTTCAGAAAAAAAAAAAAAAGGAGGAAAATTGGAAAATTGCATCTAGAGGCAGTCAATGAAATTTGATGCTAAGAGAGAAGGAAAGGGAAAAAATGGAGAGTGAAAAAAAGTGACACTTCAAGAGTTTAGCTGGCATTTTATCAGAGACAGTGTTTCCTGGACTATTCTCCATTAAAAAAGTGGCCAAGTACAGTGACTTATTCTTGTAATCCTAACACTTTGGGAAGCCAAGGCAGAAGGATCGCTTGAGGCCAGGAGTTCAAGACCAGTCTGGGCAGCATAGCAAAACTCTATTGCTCCAAAAATGATTTTTCTTCAGATTAGCTGGGTGCAGTGGTGCACATCTTTAGTCCCAGCTACTTTGGGGACTGAGGCTTGAGGATCGCTTGAGGACAGGAGGTGGAAGTTGCAGTCAGCTGAGATCTCACCACTGCATTCCAGCTTAAGTGACAGAGCAAGATCCTGTCTCTAAAAAAAATTTTAAAAATTGCCCTTGGAGGCCGGGCACGGTGGCTCACGCCTATAATCCCAGCACTTTGGGAGGCCGAGGTGGGTGGATCATGAGATCAAGAGATCGAGACCATCCTGGTCAACGTGGTGAAACCCCATCTCTACTAAAAATACAAAAATTAGCTGGGCGTGGCGGCACGCGCCTGTAGTCCCAGCTACTCGGGAGGCTGAGGCAGGAGAATTGCTTGAACCCAGGAGGTGGAGGTTGCAGTGAGCCGAGATCGCACCATTGCACTCCAGCCTGGGCAACAAGAGCGAAACTCTGTCTAAAAAAAAAAAAAAAAAAAAAAATTGCCCTTGGAATTAAGATTCATATATATTCCCTATGGTTTTCAAGATATCAAGAAAAAAAAAAAAGGAGGGAGAAACAGAAGAAAAGAAAAATTTGAGCAAGAATGGAAGAAGGGTGGGGCGCAGTGTCTCACACCTGTAATCCCAGCACTTTGGGAGGCTGAGGGGGGCAGATCATCTGAGACCAGGAGTTTAAGATCAGCTTGGCCAACATGGTGAAACCCCATCTTTGCTAAATTTGTAACTGTCTTGAGCAGACATATGAGGAGAGACAGGACATTGTCTCCAGCATCAAAAGAATGAACGAAGATGTTGATTTTAAAGAGCCAACGCTTTCCCAAGAAGCCTCCACAGTGTGACCTCCCAGGGCCTCCACCAGCACTGAGGGTCAGAATTGAGGCATCTGAGACTGGGTCACATCCTTTCGGAGGCCCGGCTGACAACACAGCCTGCAGTGATAGAAAGATGTGGGTGTGGCAGCTCCTCACAGACGTCCTGCTCCCACTCTTGCCCCTCCATACCCAGTCTCTTCACAAGAAGCTGCAATGTTCTTTTTTGTGTTTTGTTTTTCCTTTGAGACAAAGTCTTGCTCTGTCACCCAGGCTGGAGTGCAGTGGTGTGATCTGTGCTCACTGCAGCTTCTGCCTCCCGGGTTCAAGCCATTCTCATGCTTCAGACTCCCAAGTAGCTGAAATTACAGGTGCCTGCCACCCTGCCTGGCTAATTTTTGTATTTTTTTAGTAGAGACAGGGGCTTCACCATGTTGGTCAGGCTGGTCTCAAACTCCTGACCTCAGGTGATCCATCCACCTCAGCCTCCCAAAGTGCTGGTATTACAGGTGTGAGCCACTGCACCTGGCATACCTGGTTAATTAGAAGTTATTTTTGCAGAGACAGGGGTCTCTGTATGTTGCCCAAGCTGGTCTTAAACTCCTAGCCTCATGTGATTTGCTGCCCTTCAGCCTCCCAAAGTGCTGGGATTACAGGCATGAATCACTGTGCCTGGCCTCATTCTTTTTTAATTAGCTCAGTTTCAATTTCTCATTAGAGAAATACCATCAAATGGAAAATGTCAATGTTAAGTAGGATTTCCATGTAAAGGTGGCAAATCACAAAATCTCCCTTCCTTGATACTTATTCCTTTTTTTTGAGATGGAGTCTCAAACTGTTGCCCAGGCTGGAGTGTAGTGGCCCAATCTTGGCTCACTACAACTTCTAGCTCACTGAAACCTACACCTCCCAGGTTCAAGCAGTTCTCCCACCTCAGCCTCCCAAGTATCTGGGATTACAGGTGCTCACCACCAAGTCCAGCTAATTTTTGTATTTTTAGCAGAGACAGGGGTCTCACCATGTTGGTCAGGCTGGTCTTGAACTCCTGACCTCAGGTGATCCACTGCCTTGGCCTCCCAAATCACTGGGATTACAGGCATTAGCCACCATGGACTTCCAAATTGCTGAGATTACAGGCATTAGCCACCACGCCCGGCCCCTTGATACTTATTCATTCTAATGACATTTATTGTGTGCCTACTATGTGCCAACAACGACTAGATTAGGTTCTGAGAATGAACAAGATGAGACTGCTGCCTTAGGGAGCTTGTTCTGATTCAGTGTGAGTTTGAGAGGAGAACATGCAGACAAGCAATTCAACAAATAACAAACTGATTTTTGAGTGTGATATCTGTTTTGATAGGACCAGGTAGGACGAGGCAATGCAGAGGAGGATGATTTCCCCTTCATAAGATGAGGGAGGATTTCCTTGCAGAGGTGATGTGTGAGCTGAGGTCTGAAACATGAGAAAAATCCAGCTATGGAAGGAGGTGTTGGAAGTCCATTTCCAGCAGGGAAGAGCATGTGCAGAGGTCCTGAAGAGGGAAACCACTTGGCATTTACAGGAGCAGAAAAGAAGCCCAGATGCCTGATGCACAGTGAGCAAGAGGAAAAGAATAGAGGTGGCAGGCAGGGTCAGGTCATGCTAGGATTGGTTTCCTTTTATTTTATTTTATTTTATTTTTGTATATAAGATGGGGTTTCACCATGTTGGTCAGGCTGGTCTTGAACTCCCGACCTCAGGTGATCCTCCTGCCTCAGCCTCCCAAAGTGCTGGGATTACAGGCATAAGCCACCACGCCTGGCCTCTTTTAGCTATTTTAAACTATAAAAGAAATTATTGTTTACCATTGTCACTCTGTTTTACTACCAAGGACTACATCTTATTCATTCTAACTGTATTTTTGTACCCATTAATTATTCCTGTGCACCCCCTCCAGCCCACTACCCTCCCCAGCCTTTGGTAACCATCATTCTACCCTCTATCTCCATGAGTTCAGTTGTTTTAATTTTTAGCACCCACAAATGACTCTGAGCATGCAAAATTTGTCTTTCTGTGTCTGGCCTATTTTAGTTAACATAATGATCTCCAGTTCTACCCACGTTGTGGCAAATAACAGATTCTATTCTTTTTCATGGCTGAATAATATTCCATTGTATATATGTACCACATTTTCTTTATCCATTCACCTGTTGATGGACACTTAGATTGCTTCCAAATCTTGGCTATTGTCAATAGTGTTGCAATAAATATAGAAATCTAGATATTTCTTTGATATACTGATTTTCTTTCTTTTGGGTATATACCCAGCAGTAGGATTGCTTTGTCATAAAATAGCTCTCTTTTTAGCTTTTTGAGGACCCTCCAAACCATTCTCCATGGTGGTTGCCCTGATTTACATTCCCACCAATAGTGTACCAGGGTTCCCTTTTCTCCACATCCTCATTAGCATTTGTTACTGCCTGTCTTTTGGATATAAGCCATTTAAACTGGGGTGGGATGATAGCTCATTGTAGTTTTAATTTGCATTTCTCTGACAATCAGTGATGTTGAGAACCTTTTCATATACTCATTTGCCATTTGTATGTCTTCTTTTGAGAAACGTCTGTTCTGATCTTTCACCCATTTTAAATCAGATTATTAGAGCTTTTTTTTCCCTACTGATTTTGTTTCCCCTGAGCTCCTTATATACTCTGGTTATTAATCCCTTGTCAGATGGATTCAGGATTGGGTTTTGTCTTTACTTTAGACCCAATTCTAAACGATTAAATGCTGTCAAATGGAGAAGTGACATAATATTTATATTGGAAGATGACTTTGTGTATTTGCTATCTATTGCTGTGTAACATACCAGCCAGGCACGGTGGCTCACGCCTGTAATCCCAGCACTTTGGGAGGCCGAGGCAGGTGGATCATGAGGTCAGAAGTTTGAGACCAGCCTGACCAACATGATGAAACCCCATCTTTACTAAAAACACAAAAATTAGCTAGGTGTGGTAGCACATGCCTGTAATCCTAGCTACTGAAGCAGGAGAATCACTTCAACTCCAGAGGTGGAGGTTGTGGTGAGCTGAGATCACAACACTGCACTCCAGCCTGGGGGACAGAGTGAGACTCTGTCTCAGAAAACAAACAAACAAACAACAACAACAACAAAAACCCACCCTGAGGTATAAAGTTACAATGATGTTTATCAGTCTCTGACAATTCTGGAGGCTGACTAGACTCACCTAGGCACTTCTGGCTCAGGATGTGGTTGCCTTCAAACAGTATGGAGTCAGAATAATGTCGAAGGTTTCCTTGCTCAAATACCTCCTGGTTAATGTGGGCTGTCAGCAAGGGCCTCAGTTGGGGCTACTGGTGGAACACCCACATGTAACCTCCCTACATGGCCTGGGCTTTCTCACAGAATAGTGAATGGGTTCTAAGCGCACCCATCCCAGGAAGGAAAGCCAGGTGGAAACAGTGTCATCTCTTATGACCTGACTTTGGCAGGGCATGAGCAGCACTTCCACTGTATCCTACTTACAGAAGCAGGGGTCTAAGCTCATGTTCAAGGGAAGAGAAGCTAAATTCTATCTCTTGATGACAAGTGTAAAGAAATTTGCAACTATTCACAATAGTCAAGAGATGGAATCAACCTACGTTTCCTTCCATCTATGGAAAAAAGAATAAAGAAAATGTGGCAGTCGGGTGCGGTGGCTCACGCCCGTGATCCCAGCAATTTGAGAGGCTGAGGCGGGCGGATCACCTGAAGTCAGGAGTTTGAGACCAGACTGGCAAACATGGTGAAACTCTGTATCTACTAAAAATACAGAAATTAGCTAGGTGTGGTGGTGCACATCTGTAATCCCAGCTACAAGGGAGGCTGAGGCAGGAGAATCACGTGAACTTGGGAGGCAAAGGTTGCAGTGAGCTGAGATTGCACTACTGCACTCCAGACTGGGTTACAGAGTGATTCTCCATCTCAAAAAAAAAAAAAAAGTCAAAGTGAATTACAGGATAAAATAACTACATTAAAGCAACTGAAAAAGTGATGGAAATTAGAGATAGTAGTCTAACACTAGGTTGTCAATTGGTGAACCCAAGGTAGAGAACCTAAAAACAAAGCAGGGCTGGGCACGGGGGCTCACACCTATAATTCCAGTGCTTTAGGAGGCTAAGGTGGCAGGATAGCTTGAGGCCAGGAGTTCGAGAAAAGCCTGGGCAACACAGCAAAACCCCATCTCTAGAAAAGTAACAAAAATTAGCCACGTGCGGTGGTGCACACCTGTAGTCCCAGCTACGAGGGAGGCTGAGGCAGGAAGAGTTTTTGAGCTCAGGAGTTTGTGGCTGCAGTGAGCTATGATGACACCACTTTGTTCTAGAGCCTGGGTGACAGAGCAAGGCCTTGTCCTGAAAGAAAGGAAGAAATGTAAGAATGGAGGGAGTGAGGGAAGGAGGAAGGGAGGGAGGGAAGGAAGGAACGAAGGAGGGAAGAAAGAAAGGGAGAAAGGAAGGAAGAAAGGGAGGAAGGGAGGGTGGGAGGGAAAGGAATATGAAAAAGAAAGAAGGAAAGGAAGGAATGCAGAGATAGAGAAGTATATAATCATCAGTCAAGGGGCATACCACATACCTGGAAAAACTAATACAGAATGACTGGCCTAGAGCCAATCCTCGCTAAGCTATTGAAGTTCAATGAATAAAAAAAAAAAAAAAAGTACTCCACTGGCCTTTCGGCAGGAAAACATAACACACTTGTGAGAAGAACCTCCAGCCAGCCTCAGACCTTCCCATAGCCCCAGCCAGAACCATATGACAATAGAGTCAGAACTTAAAGAAAGAAGGAAAGAAAAGGAAAACGAATCAAGAATATTCTCCCAAGAAAGATGTCATCCAAGTATACATGCGTTAAATAGAAACTCTAAAAATGCACCAAGTTCAAAATTACAGCAGCTGTGGGTGAAAATAGAAACTGCAGATTAAAAATAATCATGACACTTTTATCTTTTTCATAATTTTAATGAATGTTGAATGAAAAGACATCATTTGCACACAGGCATTTATCTGAAGTTCAGAAATTCTCCCACCTTTAGTTTCTTCAGCCTCTGTTGTATCAAGCAGATTAAAGTTATATATATTTAAACTAAAGACATACAGAATATGTAGTTATTTTAAATCAATGTATCTATTCATCTAACTACCTATTTGCACAAAAAGTTTTGAATTATCACTTTTTTTTTTTTTTTTTTTGAGACAGAGTCTCACTCTGTTGCCTAGGCTGGAGTGGAATGGTATAATCTCAGCTCACTGCAACCTCTGCCTCCCAGGTTCAAGCAGTTATCGTCCCTCAGCCTCTCGAGTAGCTGGGATGGCATGCACCACCCATCACCACGCCTGGCTAATTCTGGAATTTTTTTTAATTTAAAAGCACAGTCAGAAGAAATTTCGGAATTTTTAGTAGAGATGGAGTTTCACCATGTTGGCCAGGCTGGTCTCGAACTCCTGACTTCAAGTGATCCGCCCACCTCAGCCTCCCAAAGTGCTGGGATTGCAGGCATGAGATGTCGCGCCGGGCCATATCACCTAATGTTGAGTTATTTCTTGGCAATTAAAAATTTCATGATTTGTTACTTTTCTCTCTCTCTCTCTCTCTCTCTCTCTCTCTCTCTCTCTCTCTGTACTTTTCTATAGGACTTAGACTTTACATAATAATTACAAATAATTTTGACAAAAGCCATCGTTATTCTAAACTTTTTAAAATTAAGCAGTGATTAAGAATGAACTACAGAAAGTAGGATTTATTCAGCACCGATTGTATACCAGATATTTTGCATATAGCAGACCAACTAATTGACAATATCAAGGCAGGAATTATATATATATATTTTTTTTTGACAGAGAGAGAGAGGGAGGGGGAGAGAGAGAGAGAGAGAGAGAGAGAGACAGACTGTTAAATTCTGGAGTGCAGTGGTGTCATCCTAGTTCACTCACTGCAGTCTGGACACTCCTTGGCTCGAGATTCTTCAACCTCAGCCTCCAGAGTACCTGGGACCACCGGCATGTGGCACTGGCCCAGATGATTTATTTATTTATTTAATTATTTTTTAAGAGACAGGGTTTCACCATGTTGGTCAGGCTGCTCTCGAACTCTCGACCTCAGATGATCCACCTGCCTCAGCCTCCCAAAGTGCTGTGATTACAGGCGTGAGCCATTGTGCCCAGCAGGAATTATAATTTTTTTTTTTTTTTTTAAAGACGAGGTTTCACCATATTGGTCAGGCTGGTCTTGAACTCCTGACCTCAGGTGATCCACCCGCCTCAGCCTCCCAAAGTGCTTGGATTACAGGTGTGAGCCACCGCGCCCGGCTTTTTTTTTTTTTTTTTTTTTTTAAGGCTAGTCAAGTGAAGCAGTGGGAGTTGAGAAGGAACAAATAAATCTGTAACTGGTTGTGATCAATTACTTGTAAACACCACTGCACTCGGACCAGCCAGGAATTATAATCTTTATTTTCCAGGAGAAAAAACTGAGAATTATGATTTCTTTTTTTTTTTTTTTTGAGACGGAGTTTCGCTCTTGTTACCCAGGCTGGAGTGCAATGGCGCCATCTCGGCTCACCGCAACCTCCGCCTCCTGGGTTCAAGCAGTTCTCCTGCCTCAGCCTCCCGAGTAGCTGGGACTACAGGCACGTGCCACCATGACCAGCTAATTTTTGTATTTTTAGTAGAGACGGGGTTTCACCACGTTGACCAGGATGGTCTCGATCTCTTGACCTCGTGATCCACCCGCCTCGGCCTCCCAAAGTGCTGGGATTACAGGCGTGAGCCACCGCGCCCGGCCGAGAATTATGATTTCTTAACTCTAGAGTTACCCAGCTGCTGCCAAAACAAGTGCCCCTCCCAGCAGCCTGCCCCCTTCTGGTTTTATCAAATTCAACCCCCTACTTCTACCTCCACATCTGTGTACAAGAATGCGTGCGCGCGCACACACACACACACACACACACACACTCTCTCTCTCTCTCTCTCTCTCTCTCTTCTGCAGTATTCCATCTGTCTAGGCCAGGAGCTTGTCATGACTAACCAAATGCAATAAATATTTCCTGACCAAAGCTGTTATTCAACATCTCTATGATTTGGGAAATAGTTTCTGATTTTACACTGATGGGGGGGTCACACTAAGGTCTCAAGAGAAGTAATAATTACAAAGCATCCTAATCTACGTGAATGGGTCTGATGTTCAGATATATCCAGCCCTTTGAGATGCTCTGCTGGAAGGTGATTGAGGTGCAAAGTACTATTGACTCATGGTCATCTTGGTCCATGGTCATTAATAACGATACTTTGTACTTCTTTCGTGTTTGTGCTAAGGGTGTTTCAAAAGCTGGAAGAAGCTTATCGATTTCTAGGTATGGAAATATCTCTTTCACAATGCATATGTGGGAGTGCGTGTATGCTGTGTAAATATATACACACATATATTCACATATAAATATATACACACATATCTACATATATATTTATAGTATACTAATTAAAAGGTAAATTCTTAATGATCTATGAAAAGAGAATGGCAGGCCAGGTGTAGTAGCTCACACTTGTAATCCCAGCACAGCAGGAGTTTGATGGGGGAGGATCACTTGAGCCCAGGAGTTTGAAACAGGCCTGGGAAACATGGTGAGACCCCATCTCTACAAGAAATATAAAAATTAGATGGGCATGGTGGCTCGTACCTGGGGTCCCAGCTACTCAGGAGGCTGAGGTGGGAGGATGACTTAAGCCAAGAAGGCAGAGGTGTGGTGAGCCAAGGTCACACCACTGCACTTCAGACTGAATGACAAAGCAGTAACTTGCCTCAAAAAGAAAAAAAGAAAAAGAAAAAAAAAATGGTATCCCAGAAAAGTTTAAAATATCTATATATTCACAAATGTATATAATCACAGTACATCAATCAAAGAGTAAATTCTTTTTTTTTTTTTTTAAGATGGTGTTTCACCATATTGGTCAGGCTGGTCTTGAACTCCTGACCTCAGGTGATCTGCCCACCTCAGCCTCCCAAAGTGCTGGGATTACAGGCATGAGCTACCGTGCCCAGCTTAAAGAGTAAATTCTTAATACTTCATGGTAAGCAAAGGACAGGCCATGGATGATGGCTCATGCTTGTAATCTTAGCACTTTGAGAGGCCCAGGCCAGAGGATTACTTGGGTCCAAAAGTTTAAGACCGGTCTAGGCTGGGCACGGTGGCTCATGTCTGTTATCCCAGCACATTGGGAGGCCGAGGTGGGCAGATCAGAAGATCAGGAGTTCAAGACCAGCTTGACCAACAAGGTGAAACCCAGACTCTACTAATAATACAAAAATCAGCTGGGTGTGGTGGCCACACCTGTAATCCCAGTTACTAAGGAGGCTGAAGCAGGAGAATCAATTGAACCCATGAGGCTGAGGCTGCAGTGAGCCGAGATCCTGCCACTGCACTGTAGACTGGGCAACTGAGTAAGATTCAGTCTCAAAAAGAACAAAAAGGAAAAGACCAGCCTAAGCAACAAAATGAGAACCAACCTGTCAAATCAAATCAGAAATTTATTAGAAATGGCGGCATCTGCCTGTAGCGTCAGCTACTGAAGATACTGACTTGGGAAAATCAGTGGAGGCCGAAAGGCCAAGGCTGCGGGGGAGCTGTGATCACACGACCACACCCATGCCTGGGCGACAGAGCAAGACCATGAGAAAAACAAAAGTTAACTGTAAACAATATAAGAAAAGAAGACACGAAATGACCAGTTACCATGTCCAGGGCAAAGACAAGCAGCCCAAGCAGAGGCCCATTCCGCTCCAAACCCCAGAAGACAAGAAAAACCATGAGACATTCAATAAAGCAGACAACGCTGTAAAAAGACACAGGCAGAATTTCCCACAAATCTGGCAGAAACCCACTCTCAGGGTAAAAGTAGACACAGGCCTTTAGCTGAGGCACGCTGCTAGGAAGTGAACACGAGAGTCCAGGGAAGCTTTGGGCTTCATGATACAATTGACAAACACCTATAGAGCTGGATCCAGAAGAGGCCACTGTAAGGCAAGGGCAGGACACAACAGACCACCATGAGAGGAGATGAGCCTTGAGTGTCCGCTAAGAGGCAGAAGATAAGCCTGAAGAGGCCATGCAAGGCAGGAGCTCGGCTAAAAAAGGCCGCCATGAAACAGAAGCTGCATCTTGAGAGGCAGACATGACACAGAGGATGGGCCTAGAAAGCCGGACCTGAGGAAGGCTGGGGCCTACGGAGGCCACCGGGAGCTGGGCAGGAGTGGGGCCAAACATGGTTGTGAGGCAGGAGTTGGGTCCATAGATGCAGCCAGGAGGAAGAGCTGGGCCCGGAGAGGCCGACTTTAAAACACTGTGGGCCTGGAGAGCATGCCAGAAAGCCAACGCTGGTCCTGCCAAGGCTGCCAGGGGCACCAGCTTGGCCTAAATAGGCCACCAGGAGGCCGGAGCTGGGCCTGTAGATCCAGGCTGCCAAAAAGGCAGGAGCTGGGTCTGAGCGGAGGCCATGGTGAGGCCAAGGGCTCGGCCTGGAGGGGCCGCTGGGAGGCAGAGGCTGGAGCCAGCTCGGGAGAGTTCATCAGAGGCATGATCTGGGGCTAGGCAGTTGGGCCAGTGCGAAGGAGGACCTGGGCCTACACTAAAGGCCAGCGTGAGGCCAGAGCTGGGTCTGGAGAGGCCACACTGTCAGGCAGTAGCTGGGCCTGTCAAGGCCACTGGGAGGCAAAAGATAGGCCTGGAAAGAAGCTCCACTTGAGGAAGCTTCAGGCCTAAAAAAGGAAAGGCCACCAGGAGCTGGCCAGGAACCAAGCCCGCAGAGGCTGTCGTGAAGTAGGATGTAGGCCTATAGCTGCAGCCAGGAGGAAGAGCTGGGCCTGGGGAGGCCGCCATGATGGAGGCAGAGGCTGAGCCTGGAGAGACTGACAGGAGGCAGAGGCTGGGCCGAACGAGGCCATTGGGAGGCAGGAGCTCGGCCGAAGAAGGCTGACTTCAGGACAACTTGGGCGTGCCGAGGCCACCGGGAGGAGGCCGGAGCTGGGCTGAGAGAAACCAACTTGAGGAAGTTTTGGGCCTGAAGATGCCATCAGAGGGCAGGGGCTGAGCCTGGAGAGGCCACCGTGAGGCAAGAGCTGGGTGGGCCTGGAGAGCTTGACTTGAGGAAATTTCAGGCCTACAAAGGGTGCCAGGAGCTGGGCAGGAGCTGGGCAGGAACTGAGTCCACAGAGGTTGTTTCAAGGTGAGGCAGGAGGTGGGCCTGTAGGTGCAGCTAGGAGGAAGAGCTGGGCCCGGAGAGGACACTGGGAGGCAGCACCTGGGCCTGGAGAGGCCCTGAAAGGAGAAGCATGATCTGGGTCGGGAGAGACCTCCAAAAGTCTTCGAGAAGTAAAGCATGGGTGGTACAGAAGTCTTTTTTATGCTAAACCTGAGCCTTTACATGCCACTGGGAGAGAGAAGCTGGGTCTGGAGAGGTTGACTTAAGGATGTTTTGGGTGTATAGTGGCCCTTGGCAAATTGTCAGGAGCTGGGCCAAAAGAGGTTCTTATGAGGCAGCAGGTGTTCCTGTATCCTCAGCCAAGACAAATAGTTGGGCCTGGAGAATCTGCAATGAAACAGAGGCTGGGTTTTTAGAGGCCAATGGGAAGCAGGTGCTGGGCATGGAGAGGCTAACTTGAGAAGGATTTCAGCATTCAGAGGCCACCGGGAGCCAGTTAAGTGGGCCTAGAGAGGCTGACTTGAGGAAGGTTTGTGCCTGGAGATGCCATCCCGGGACCAAAGCTGAAGCTGGAGATGCCATTGTGAGTCGTTAAGGTTTGCACAGAGATGCCAGTATGAGGCAGGACCTGGGCCTATCCAGGCTTCTGGTGGACAGGCAGCCACCTAGCCGGGGAAGGTTCCCATGAGGCAAAATCTTCATCTGGAAAGGCACTTGTGAGGCCTGATCTTGGCCTAAAGACGCCATTGGGTGGCAGGAACTGGGTGTGTAGAGGCTGCCTTAAGGCAGGAGCTTGGCTTGGTGGGGCCATGATGAGGCAGATGCTGGACGTGAAGAGTCTGCTGTGGGCAGAGTTTAGGCCTGTAGAGGCAGATGGGAGCCGGGAGCTGGGCCTGGAGAGGCTGCCTGCATGCAGTAGCTCTGCCTGGGGAGGCTGCCAAGAGGCACAAGCTGGGCCTAAAGAGCCCAGTGTGAGGCAAGTGCCAGGCCTGGAGTTGCCAACTTGAGGAAGACTCCAGCCTGGAGAGCCTGTTCATGGGCAGGACCTGGGCCTGTCGAGGCTGCTGAAAGGCAGCAGATTGGCCTGGTGGCACTGTGGTGAGACAAATGCTGAGCCTGGAGTCTGCTGTGAGGCAGAGTTGGGGCCTGTAGAGGCCGAAGGGAGGCAGGAGTTGGACCTGGAATGGCAGACTTGAGAAAGTTGTCAGTCTGGAGAGGCCACCAAGATGCAGGACCTGGGCCTGAAGAGGCCGCTAAGAGGCATCAGCTGTGCCTAAAGAGGCCAGTGGGAGGCAGGAGCTGTGCCTACAGTGGCTGACTTGAGGAAGTTTTGGGCCTGGACAGCCTCTCAGGGGACAGGAGACAGGCCTGGAGAGGCCACCATGAGTTGGGCCTAATGAGGTTAGTGTGAGGCAGGACCTGGGCCTGTCGAGGCTGCCAGCAGGCAGGTAAAAAGTTGTTCAGGGAGGACCTCAATGAGGCAAAAGCTGGGCCTGGAGAGGCCACTGTCACTCAGGAGCTGGGCCTGGAGAGGCCACTGTCACTCAGGAGCTGGGCCTGGAGAGGCCACTGTCACTCAGGAGTTGGGCCTGTCTAAGCCATTGGGAAGCTGAAGGTAGGCTTGGAGAGCTTGATTTGAGGCAGTTTTGGGCCTAAAAATGCTACCAGGAGCTAGGCAGGAGCTCAGCTGAAAGAGGTTTTTGTGAGGCAGGTGCTGGGCTTCTAGGCATAGCTGGGAGGAAGATCTTGGGGCTTGAGAGGCCGACTTGTGGACACTTTGGGCCCAGGTAGGCCACCCAGAGGCAGGAGCTGGGACTAAAGAGGCCACTGTAAGGGAGGAGCTGAGCGTGTAGGAGCCTCCGGGAGGCAGAAGTTGGGCCTCAAGAGGCTGATGTAAAACAGGAGTTGGGTCTTGGAATGTGGCCATGAAACAAAAGCTGGCCCTTGGGAGGCCGATGAGAGGCAGGAAGTTGGTCCTGGTGAGGTTGACTTGAGAAAGTTCTGTGCCTGGAGAGAAGGCTGGGAGGCAGGAGCTGGGCCTAAAGAGGCCATTGTAATGATAAACATGGGCCTGTGGAGGCTGCCGTGAGGCAGTAGCCTCAACTGCAAAGACTACCATGAGGTAAAGGGCCTAAATAGGCCATTGTGAGCCATGAGCTTGGCCTGTAGAGGCCGACATGGAAAAAGTTCTGGGCTTGGAGAGGCTGCCAGGAGGCAGGAGCGGAGCCAAAAGATTCAAGCACATTACACTTACTGGGCACTTTATTTCCATTATGACATTGTAATATATAATGAAATAATTATAGAACTCACTGTAATTTAGAATTAGTTCACGTTAAGCTTGTTTTCCTGCGACTAGATGGTCCCATCTGAGTGTGGCAGGAGAAAGTGACAGATCGTCAGGCATTATTCTCACAGGGACCATGAGCCTTGATCCCTCGCATGCATGGTTCGCAATAGGGTAAGTGCTCCTAAGAGAATCTAATGCTGCCGCTGATCTGAGAGAGGGCAGAGCTCAGGCAGGAATGTGAAGCTTCCCTTAGTAGACATCACTCACCTCCTGCTGTGTGGCTCCTTATAGCTCCATGGTAGAGGGGTTGGGGACCTCTGCTTAAGTACATCCAAAAGGACCCTTTCCACACCAGTCATTATGGTGGTCAAGTGCAGCAACCACTTAGCTCCCAAAGCATGGGCCTCAGCTGGCATTTCATCACAATCAACAGTAAGTGGTAGCTTGAGTCATGATAAGGTCACTCCCTGAAATCACCAGCATCCCATTTCCCATTGGCAAGGAGCTCAGCACTGCCCCTTGGATAACCAAACCTATGCCCAAATCCCATCTGTGTAGGTCTATCTCCTGGGACCCTTCCTAGCATCAACTTTGTATTAGAGTGCAATCAGGAGACATAAACCACTCAAAAGTTTAAAGTGGTAAAATTTAATATAGAGAATTATTCATTATAACAGGGGAACAGCATAATGAGAGACTGGCTAGCACAAAGTAAAGAGAACTCTAGAGAATATAGGACTAGCCAAGGCCAGGCATGGCGGCTCATGCCTGAAATTCCAGCAACTTAACAGGCCAATACAGGAGGATTCCTTGAGGCCAGGAGCTAGAGACCGGCCTGGGCAACATATCGAGACCCCATCTCTATCCACGAAAAGAAAAAACTTAGCTGGGTGTGGACGTGCACACTTGTAGTCCCAGCTACTCAGGAAGCTGAAGAGGGAGGGTTGTTTGAGCCTGGGAGGTCAAGGCTGCAGTGAATTATGATTATGCCACTACAGTCAAGCCTGGGTGACAGAGCAAGACCCTGTCTCAAAGAACACAGTAACAAAGACAACTATTTACAGACAGAAAAATAGAGCTAATAAACTAAGATAAGGAAAGGTGTTAAAATGTGACAAATAAAGCAACATGAGGTCTTTTATCTATTTAAAATAATAAAATAAAGTATAATACCATGTGCTGGGAAAGGTACAGTGAAATGGGCACTTTCTTATACTATGGGTGGTGTTTAAATTGTATATAATCCTTCCAAGGTAAAGCTTGGCATGTTTTTAAATGTATGGAGACAGTGTCTCAGCATACTGCTGGCCTCAAGCAATCCTCTTGCCTTAGCCTCCTTCCTTAGCCTTAGTGCTGGGATTATAGCTGGGAGGCACCCAAAACCTTGTCAATTTATATCAAGGGCAATGAGAATGTCCATTCACCCTGACTCACAGTAATCTCACTTGTGGAAATACCTTGAGAGACGATTCAATCTAAACCAAAGGTCATCTGCACAAACAGTGAAAATCTGGGAGTAATTTAAGACAGGTTAAGTAAAATAAACAGTTATAAGAAATTCGGCCGGGCTCAGTGGCTCACGCCTGCAATCCCAGCACTTTGGGAGGCCAAGGCGGGTGGATCACAAGGTCAGGAGATCGAGACCATCCTGGCCAACATGGTGAAATCCCGTCTCCACTAAAAATACAAAAATTAGCTAGGCATGGTGGCGCGCGCCTGTAATCCCAGCTACTCAGGAGGCTGAGGCAGGAGAATTGCTCGAACCTAGGAGGCGGAGGTTGCAGTGAGCCGAGATCTCGCCACTGCACTCCAGTCTGGCGCCTGGTGATAGAGCGAGACTGTGTCTCAAAAAAAAAAAAAAAAAAAAATTAAACTATGGTATTTATAAGCCCCTGGTAAAAATCAGTTAATGTTAGCTGCTAGTTTTTTGTTGTTTTGAGACAGGGTCTCACTGTCACCCAGGCTGGAGTGCAGAGGCCTGATTATGACTCACTGCAGTCTCAGCCTCCGTGGACTCAAGCAGCTGGGACTACAGGCACATGCTACCACACTAGGTTAATTCATATATTTTTTCCACTGGGGTAGTGACTCCCTTTGTCACTGAGGCCTGTCTCAGACTCTTGGCCTCAGGCCATCCTCCTATCTCAGCCTCCCAAAGTGTTGTGATTACTGGTGTGAGCCACCATACCTGGACAGCTGTTTTTTTTTTTTTTTTTTTTATTCCACTCAATTAAAAATTATTTGGCATTAAAAGTATCATTTTCAAGGCTATGGAATATATGTGTCCTCCAGCATAATTGTAAAAACATCTACAGTCATCCTTCAGTATAAAGAGAGGATTAGTTCCAGCTCCGAATGTCTGCATATACCAAAATACATGCATACTCACATTTGACAGTCAGCCCTATGGAACTCACGTATAGGAAAAGTCAAAATATTGGTTGGGCATAATGGCAAACACCTAGAGTCTCAGCCATTTGGGAAGCTGAAGTGGGAGGATCACTTGAACCTGGGAGGTCATGGCTGCATTCAGCTGTGATAGCACCACTGCACTCTAGCATGGACAACAGAGCAAGACCCTGTCTCAGAAAAAAAAAAAGAAAAGAAAACAACAGGTTAGAAACTGTAATAAGGGCTGTTGGGGAAAATTCCATATAAGCAAAGTATAAGTTAATGAAACAAATGGTGATAAATTAGTACAACTGACTTTCTGGAGTTTCTGACAATAAAGGTAAGAAAAATGCAAAACACAGAGACAGAGCATAAAAAAAGAAATTAGGGAAGCATTCTACATGTACAATAGGATGACCCTGGCCATGTCTGTGCAGCAGCAGTGAGTCACGATATGAGATACTTGCAGAGAAGTTAACGATGAGTAAGTTGATAAAAATGATCAGAGGAGCAAAATACTGATAGCAATAGTTAAGTAAAACACGAAGAATCTCCCTAACTGATGTCAGAAAAGTGGGAATATTACAATGTGTATTGAGGTTCCTGTATAACATTGTTTATCTGCCTTTTGTTTGTAAAAAACATATCTACTAAAAGTTATTCTTGGCCGGGCGTGGTGGCTCATGCCTGTAATCCAAGCACTTTGGAGGCCAAGGCGGGCGGATCATCTGAGGTCAGGCGTTCAAGACCAGCCGGCCCAACATGGTGAAACCCCATCTTAAAAAAATAAAAAAAAATAAAAAGTAAAATAAATGTTCTTCTTGCTGTCAAAAGAATATGTGGGAATGGCCGGGCGCGGTGGCTCATGCCTGTAATCCCAGCACTTTGGGAGGCCAAGGCGGGCTGATCACCAGGTCAAGAGATCGAGACCATCCTGGCCAACATGGTGAAACTGGTCTCTACTAAAAATACAAAAATTAGCTGGGTGTGGTGGCGTGCGCCTGGAGTCCCAGCTACTCGGGAGGCTGAGGCAGAAGAATTGCTTGAACCCGGGAGGCGGAGGTTGCAGTGAGCCGAGATCGCGTCACTGCACTCTAGCCTAGTGCCTGGCGACGCAGCCAGACTCTGTCTCAAAAAAAAAAAAAAAAAACAGTATGTGGGAATAAATCGTTAGAATTTATTCTTCTGTTTTTTACTTCTATCTTCCTGCCATCATCCCACATCCTTACTTTAGAAATGTTTATTTTTTTTAGAAAATTGAACAAGGGTTCATTGTGGTGGATGATACCTCTAGGATGGGAGGCGGTGGAAGGGTCACTTGAGGCCAGGAGTTCGACACCAGCCTGACCAACAAAGTGAGACTCCATGTCTATAAAAAAATTTAAAAATTAACCAGGTGTCATCATGTATACCTACAGTCCCAGCTACTCAGGAGGCTGAGGCAGGAGAATCCTCAGCCCAGGATTTCAAGCCTGCAGTGAGCTGTGATTGCACCACTGTATTCCAGTCAAGGTGACAGAGCGAGACCCCATCTCCTAAAACAAAAAAGAAAGAAAGAAAATAGATCAAGCAACAAGTTGTATGTGGCTTACTCTGAATATTTCTAAACAGGGAGTTCTAAATCTTCTGGGGTCTAGCATCCCTTTACATTTTTTAACTTTATATAAGATCTCTAAGACATTTTCTTTATATAAATAATTATATTAAAGCTAAAAAATAAGAAAAAAATATAAAAATGTTTTTATTCGTTACATATTAATAATAAAACCATTAAATGCTGATATAACTAATACAAAACAAAATTTTAAAAATATTTATTATACATTACATATTAATAACAAAATTGGGTGAGTAAGGTGGCTCATGCCTATAATCCCAGCACTTTGGGAGGCCGAGGTGGGTGGATCACCTGAGGCTGGCAGATCAAGACTAGCCCTCCAACACAGTGAAACCCTGTCTCTACTAAAAATACAAAATTAGCCAGGTGTGGTGGCAGGCACCTGTAATCCCAGCTACTCGGGAGGCTGAGGCAGGAGAATTGCTTAAACCTGGGAGGCGGAGGTTGCAGTGAGCCAAGATCATGGCATTGCACTCCAGCCTGGGTAACAAGAGTGAAACCCCATCTTAAATAATAAATCCATTACATGTTGATATAAGTAATACCTTTTCTTTTCTTTTTTTTTTTTTTTTGAGACAGAGTCTCACTCTTTCACTGAGGCTAGAGTGAAGCAATGCAATCTCAGTTCACTACAAACTCTGACCCCCGGGTTCAAACGATTCTCCTGCCTCAGACTCTGAAGTAGCTCGGATTACAGGCACCACCAACATACCCAGCTAATTTTTGTATGTTTTTAGTAGAGTTGGGGTTTTGCCATGTTGGCAAAGCTGCTCCTGAACTCCTGACCTCAGGTAATCCACCCACCTTGTTCTCCCAAAGTATTGGGATTGCAGGCATAAGCCACCTCGCCCAGCCCAATAAATATATTTTTTGAAACACTGATTAGTCAGGCAACAACACTGGGCAGGGGTCTCCTCATTCCCAGTGATATAAACCCCACTGCACGGCTCCAGGGTTGCAAGGGCTGCAGAGCCAAAAGGCTCTGACTTGAGATTTCATTATTTTATTTGTATTTCTATTTGCATGTGAGAAAAGGTCCTGCTGTCACCCAGGCTGGAGTGCAGTTGTGCACTTATAGCTCACTGCAGCCTCAACCTCGTTGGCTCAAGCCATCTTCCTGCTTCAGCTCCCCAGTGCTGGTACTACAGTTGAGTGCCACCATACCTGGCTATTTTTTTGTTTTTAATTTTTTTGTAGAGTGAGGAATCTTGCTATGTTGCCCAATCTGGCTTCAAACTCCTGACCTCAAGAGATCTGTGCACCTCAACCTCCTGAGTAGCTGGGACTACAAGTACTCATCACCATGCCTAGCTAATTTATTTTATTTTGTTAAATTTTGAAAAATACTTTGTAGAGGGGAAATCTATTCCTATGTTGCCCAGGCTGGTCTTGAACTCCTGCCCTTAAAAGATACTCCCATCTCTGCTTCACAAACAGCTGGGACTACAGGCATGAGCCACTGCACTGAGCCTGAAGAGATTTCTTTAATCTAGCATCCCACACTTGGTAAGATTGGGAAAGACAGTAGTGTTTTTAAAAATTACTTAATAATTCAATAAAAATGAAACTCAACCTTGACCCCTGCCTTCTCTCACACCCCACATCCAGTCTGTCAGGAAATCCTGTTGACTGTGTTCACCGTGTACTGAAGATCCCCACCCAGCAGCTCCCTGGCCTCATCCTCTACTTCTCTCCTCTGACCATCTCTCACCACCACCATGACCCTGGTCAGGACGACTATTATCTCCCACCTGGGTGTTGCCACAGCTTAGTCCCCATGCTTCTACCGAAATCTTCCCACAGTCTTTCTCAACTCAGCAGCCAGAGAATGCTTTTAAATTGAGAGACAGATCACATCACCTCTCTGCTCAGAACCCTCCTGCAGTTCTCATCTCAGAGTAAAAGCCAATGTCCCAGCATTAACCTCCCAGGGCTTACAGGATCTGTACTGATCCCTGCCCAGAAATTCCAAAGTCTCTCCCTCTATCCTGCTCCACTGGCCTCCTTCCAGAGCCTCAGACACACCTGACACTTTATTCTGTTGTTTCTGCCTACAATGCTCTTCCCTCAGCACCTTGGCCAGCTCCTTCCCCTCCTTCAAGTCTTTGCTCAGTTTTCACTTTGGAGGCCACCCCTGACCATTCTATTTAATACTGCCATTTGTCCCCATTACCACCATATTCACTTCTTTCTTTCTTTTTTTTCTTTTATTTTGGAGACAAGATCTCACTCTGTCACCAAGGCTGGAGTGGAGTGGTGCAATCACAGCTCACTGCAATCTCAAATTCCCAGGCTCAAGCAATCCTCCCACTTTAGCCTCCCTAGTAGCTGAAACTATAGGTGCATGCCATCATGCCTGGCTTATTTTTTTATTTTTTAATTTAATTTAATTTAATTTTGAAATGGACTTTCACTCTTCTTGCACTTCTGGAGTGCAATGGTGCAATCTCAGGTCACTGCAACCTCCACCTCGTGGATTCAAGTGATTCTTCTGCCTCAGCCTCCCAAGTAGCTGGGATTACAGGTATGTGCCACCATGCCTGGCTAATTTTTGTATTTTTAGTAGCAGTGGGGTTTTGCCATTTTGGCCAGGCTGATCTCAAACTCCTGACCTCAGGTGATCCACCCTCCTCAACCTCCCAAAGTGTTGGGATTACAGAAGTGAGGCACTGTGCCTGGCCAATTTTATTTTTTGTAGAGACAGGGTCTCTCTATGTTGCCCAGGCTGGTCTTGAACTCCTGGCCTCTGGTGATCCTCCTGCCTGGATTCCATAGTGCTGGGATTACCAGCATCGGCCACCATGCCTGGCTTCATGTTCATTTCTTCTTGCTGCAACAAACTACCCTCCATTTAGTCACTTAAAACACCACAAATCTACCATCTTACAGTTCTGGGGGTCAGAAGCTCAAACTAGGTCTATTAAGGCTAAAGTCAAGGCATCAGCAGGGCTGCATTCCTTCTGGAGGCTCTGAAGTGTTCCGTTGGCTTTTCCAGCTTCTGGAAGCCACCCCCATTCCTTGGATCATGGCCCCTAACTCCATCTTCAAAGACAGAAGTGACGCATCTTCAAATCTTTCTTTCTAACTCTGCTTCCATCAGCACATCTCCTGCTCCAATTCTGACTCTCCTACCCTTTCTTTTATAAAGACCTTTGTGATTTCTGGGCATGGTGGCTTCCACCCATAAGCCCAACACTTTGGGAGGTCAAGGTAGGAGGAACACTTGAGGCCCAGAGTTTGAAACTAGCCTGGACAATGCAGTGAGACCCCACCTCTACAAAAGTATAAAAATAATATTAGCCGGACATGGTAGTGAGTGCCTGTAGTCCCAACTACTTGAGAGGCTGAAGTGAGATGATTGCTTTAGCCCAGGAGTATGAGATCAGTATGGGTGACATAACTAAATCTCATCTCTACACAATGAGCTGGGCATGGGTGACATGCATGTGTAGTCCCAGCTACTTGGGAGCCTGAGGTGGGAGGATCGCTCGAGCTCAGTAGGTCAAAGCTATAGTGAGCTATGATCACATCACTGCACTCCAGCCTGGATGACACAGGGAGATTCTGTCTGAAAAAAAGGAATATATATTTGGTCTCTGTCCCTGGTTCCTGGCACTGAGTTTCTAAAGCTCATAAAGACCTCAGTGATAGAGATGATAGGAGCATCTTTAGTTTTAATATTTGGTCTTGGTCCCAGCTTTTGAACACATGAGCTTCTAAGAACTTTGGGATCTCCAGCATGCTAAGAATGCATTTGGGGATGTGGCTGAGATGACTGGGTGGCTGCATGCTTCTAGACTTCTTCAGGAGGAGGGCTGATTGCCAGAGGAAGTAGCCAAATGATTAGAGGCTTGAAACCTTCAACCTCACTGGCTGAACTCCAGGAGGCAAGAGGGGCTGGAGGTTGACTTAATCACCAGAGACAAAGATTTTCTCACTTGTGCCTGCATAATAGAGCATCCATAAACACCCTGAACAACAGGGTTTGCAGAGCTTCTGGGTTGCTGAACACAGGAGGTGCTGGGAGGGTGGCATGTTCAACAGAGGGCATGGAAGCTCTGTGCCCCTCCCCACTTACCTTCCCTAGGCGTCCATCTCTTTCTTTCTCCTTCCTTCCTTCCTTCCTTTCTTCCTTCCTTCCTCCTCCCTTCCCCCCTCTCCTCTTCCCTCCCTCCCTCCCTCCATCCATTCCTCTTTCTTGTTTTTTGAGACAGGGTCTAGCTCTTTTGTCCAGGATAGAGTGCAGTGGTACAATCTCGGCTCACTACAACCTAAGCTTCCTGACTCCCCAGCTCAAGGCATCCTCACCTCAGTTTTCCTAGTAGCTGGAACTACAGGTGCACACCACCGCGCCTGGTTATTTATTTTATTTTTGAGATGAAGTCTCACTCAGTAGTCCAGGCTGGAGTGCAGTATTGTGATCTTAGCTGCACTGCAACCTCTGCATTCTGGGTTCAAGTGATTCTCCTGCCTCAGCCTCCTGAGTAGCTGGGATTACAGGCACGCATCACCATGCCTGGCTAATATTTGTATTTTTTATAGAGACAGGGTTTCACCATGCTGTCCAGGCTGATCTCAAACTTCTGAGTTTAAGCGATCCTCCTACCCCGACCTTCCAAAGTGCTGGGATCACAGGCGTGAGCCACTGCACCCAGCATGTACATCTCCTTCACTGGCTGTTTCTGAGATGTGTCCTTTACAGTGAACCAGGAATAGGAAATGAACTGACCAGATGTGGTGGCTCACATCTGTAATCCCAGCACTTTAAGTGACTGAGGTGGGAGAATTGCTTGGGCCCAGGAATTTGTGGCCAGCCTGAGAAACAAAACAAGACCCCATCTCAACAAAAAATAAAATAAATTAGCCAGATGTGGTGATGCAGGCGTGTGGTCTCAGCTACTAGGGAGGCTGAGGTGGGAGGACCACTTAAACCCAGGCAGTCAAGGCTGCAGTGAGCTATGACTGCACACTGCACACCAGCCTGGGCAACAAAATGAGACCCTGTCTCTCAGAGTAAAAGAAAACAGCTGTTTTTCTGAGTTCCGTAAGCTGTTCTAGCAAATGACTAAATCCAAGAAGGGGGTCATGGAAACCCCTGATTTGTAACAGGTTGGTCAAAAGTACAGGTGAGAACCTAGTACTTGCCACTGGCATGTGAAGTGAAGGTGGTTTCGTGGGACTGAGCCCCTAACCCGTGGGGTCTGCACCAACTCCAGGTAGTGTCAGAACAATATTGTGGGATACCAAGTTAATGTCCAGAGCACTGGAGAATTTGGTGTAGAAACACCACACACACATTCAGTCAGAAATGTTTGGCAAGAGAGAAACACAGGCTTTATTTTTTCACCTACCTGCTTAACTGCATAGGAGAAGCAATATGTGGTGCTCATGAACACAGCAGGCATTAAAGTCACACCAGGCCCTACATCTGACTCAGTCTTAATATCCATGTGAGCTTGGGCGAAGCACTCATTATCCCCAAGTCTTCATTATTTCATTCAGAAAATGGATCTAACTGTGGCACCTGCCTGTGATTTTGGGAGAATTCATGAAATATTATATTTGATGTTATTGTGATCATCACAGCTATTCCAAACTATTTGACAGGGACAGTGATGGATGATGACATCACAAGATTAGAAACTGTAATGAGGTCTCTTGGGCAAAATTCCCTACAAGCAAATTACTGTCTCTCCAAAGTATTCCTGCCACACTTAATTCCCCATTCCCTGAACAACATGTGCCATCTTAACTGTCCGGGTCTTTACAGAGCTGCTTTCCCTGCCGGGAACACTCCATCCCATCCCAGCCCACTCCCCATCCCTCCACCTCCCCCTTCCCTCCCGACTCTCATACAACTCTTCCTCCTCTTTCAAAACCCGGCTTCAATGTCACCTTATCTGGAAGCTGCTCTCACCCTCGAGAAGTGCTTCCCATTGCACTTGATGCACGCACTATTATTTGATCATTTTTGAGTTACTGTCCAAGTCTTTTTGTACCTGAATAACATGCTGCCCAGTCAGTCTCTTCCTGGACTCTGAAGTCTTTCATGGGAGATCCAGCTGGAAGTGACAAAAAGACATTCTTGAAAAATAAAAGAAGGAATGACACGGACATCAGTACTTAGAGGTTTTAAATGGTATGTGGAAAGCAAGCAAAACTCAAGTGCTTCTAAGAAAAACAGGAGGGAAGGCGTTACTGGGAAATATGCTAAAGAGTTAATGTTTATTTTATTTTATATTTTTGAGAGAGAATCTTGCTCTATCGCCTTGGCTGGATTGCAGTGGTACCATCACAGCTCACTGCAGCCTCAGCCTCCAGAGCTTCAGCAATCTTCCAACCTAATTTTTATTTTATTTAAGAAATGCAGTCTTACTGTTACCAAAGCTGGAGTGCAGTGGTGTGATCATAGCTTACTGCAGCCTCAACCTCCTAGGCTCAAGTGATCCTCCAGTCACAGGTTCCCCAGTAGCTGGGCCCACAGGTGTGCACTGCAATGTCCAGCTCATTTTATTTTTAATGTTTAGTAGAGACAAAGTGCCGCTATGCTGACCAGGCTGGTGGTGATCCCCTACCCTCAAGCAGTTCTCCCACCTCAGCATTCCAAAGTGCTGGGATTACAGGTGTGAGCTGTCACACCTGGCTGAGGGGGTAAATTTTTTTTTTAATACCTTTGATTGCATTTTAGGTTTGGGGGTACATGTGAAGAACATGCAAGATTGTTACATAGGTACACACATGGCAGTGTGACTTGCTGCCTTCCTCCCCATCACCTATATCTGGTATTTCTCCCCATGCTATCCCTCCCCAACTCCCCACCCCCCGCTGTCCCTCCCCTTTTTCCCCCCAAATGACCCCAGTGTGAGATGCTCCCC
>PVKV010019661.1:0-41690 GCA_004027835.1 Alouatta palliata | reverse complement strand
TGATTGGCTTCCCTCTGTGGGTGACCTGACTTTTCTCTCTGGCTGCCCTTAGCATTTTGTCCTTCATTTTGACCCTGGTGAATCTGATGATTATGTGCCTTGGGGTTGCTCTTCTTGAGGAATATCTTTGTGGAGTTCTCTGTATTTATTGAATTTGAAATTTGGAATGCCTTGCTAGGCTTGGGAAGTTCTCCTGGATAATATACTGGAGTGTGTTTTCCAGCTTGGATTCATTCTCCTCATCATATTCAGGTACACCGATCAAGTGTACATTAGGTTTTTCACATAATCTCATATTTCTTGGATCTTCAATCTCTGATATCCTTTCTTCTGCTTTATCGATTTGGCTATTACAACTTGTGTTTGCTTCACTTAGTTCTTGTGTTGTGTTCTTCAACTCCATCAAGTCGTTTATGTTCTTCTCTAAGCTGGTTATTCTAATTAGCATTTCGTCTAACCTTTTTTCAAGATTTTTGGTTTCTTTGCATTGAGTTAGAACATGTTCCTTTAGCTCTGAAATGTTTGTTATTATCCACCTTCTGAATCCTGTTTCCATCAATTCTTCACATTCCTTCTTGGTCAAGTTGTGATCCTGTGTTTTTGAGGAGTTTTGTTCCCTTGAAGGAGAAGAGGTGTTCTGGTCTTTGATGGTTTCACCTTTTTTGCACTGGTTTTTTCCTGTCTTTGTGGATTTAACTCAAGAAATTATTTTAATTGAACTTACAGTTCCATGTGGCTGGAGAAGCCTCACAGTCATGGTGGAAGAAAGGAGGAGCAAGTCACATCTTACGTGGATGGCAGCAGGCAAAGAGAGAAAACTTGTGCAGTGGAAATCCTCTTTTTAAAACTATTGGATCTTGTGAGACTTATTCATTATCACAAAAACAGTGCAGGAAAGACTTGCCCCACAATTCAGTTACCTCCCACCAAATTCCTCCCACAATGTGTGGGATTTCAAGATGAGATTTGGGTGGGGACACAGCCAAGCCATATCACCAAATGATATATCATTACCATTTTTTACCTACATTCTGTAGTGAGGTGGGATAGATTAAAGTTAATGACATAATGCTTCTTTGAATGAACAATAGTCTTAACATGTTAAAAAATGTTGAATTAAAAAATTATGTTCACATGTTATCTAAAAATTTAAAACTGTACTGCATTCTATTACATAAAAGTACTATTAGGGCTGGGCATGATGGCTCATGCCTGTAAACCCAGCACTTTGGGAGGCTGAGGCAGGTGGATCACCTGAGATCAGAAGTTTAAGACAAGCATGGACAGACAAACAGAGTGCCAAATCATGAGTGAACTCCCATTCACAATAGCTAAAAAGAGAATAAAATACCTAGGAATACAGCTAACAAAGGACTGGAAGGACCTCTTCAAGGAGAACTACAAATCACTGCTAAAAGAAATTAGGACACAAACAGATGGAAAAACATTCCATGCTCATGGTTAGGAAGAATCAATATTGTGAAAATGGCTATACTGTCCAAAGTAATTTATAGATTCAATGCTATCTCCATCAAGCTACCATTGACCTTCTTCACAGAACTGGAAAAAACCATTTTAAACTTCAGATGAAACCAAAAGAGAGCCCACATAGCCAAGACAATCCTAAGCAAAAAGAACAAAGCTGGAGGCATCACACTACCTGACTTCAAACTATACTACAAGGCTACTGTAATCAAACAGCATGGTACTAGTACCAAAACACACATATAGACCAATAGAACAGAACAGAGGCCTTGGAAGAAATGCCACACATCTACAACCATTTGATATTTGACAAATCCAACAAAAACAAGCAATGGGGAAAGGATTCCTTGTTTAATAAATGGTATTGGGAAAACTGGCTAGCCATGTGCAGAAAGCTAAAACTAGACCTCTTGCTTACACCTTACACTAAAATTAACTCCAGATGGTTTAAAATTTTAAACATAAAACCTAACATCATAAAACCCCTAGAAAAAAACCTAGGCAAAACCACTCAGGACATAGGCATAGGCAAGGACTTCATGACTAAAACACAAAAAGCAACGGCAACAAAAGCGAAAATAGACAAATGGGACCTAATTAAACTTAAAAGTTTCTGCACAGCAAAAGAAACAATCATTAGAGTGAACCAGCAACCAACAGAATGGAAAAAAAATTTGTAATCTGTCCATCTGACAAATGGCTAATATCCAGAATCTACAAAGAACTAAAACAGATTTACAAGAAAAACAAACAAACAAACTTATTCAAAGTGGGTGAAATATATGGACACTTTTCAAAAGAAGACATATATGAGGCCAAAAAACATATGAAAAAATTCTCATCACTGGTCATTAGAGACATGTAAATCAAAACCATATTGAGGTGCCATCTCATGCCAGTTAGAATGGCGATCATTAAAAAATCTGCAGACAACAGATGCTGGAGAGGATATGGAGAAATAGGAACACTTTTACACTGTCAATGGAAGTGTAAATTAGTTCAACCATTGTAGAAGACAGTCTGGGAATTCCTCAGGGATCTAGAAATAGAAATGCCATTTGACCCAGCAATCCCATTACTGGGTATATACCCAAAGGTTTATAAATCATTCTATTATAAAGACACATGCACATGTATGTTCATTGCAGCACTGTTTACAACAGCAAAGACCTGGAACCAAACCAAATATCCATCAATGATACACTAGAGAAACAAAATGTGGCACACATACACCATGAAATACTATGCAACCATAAAAAAAGATGAATTTATCTTCTTTGTAGGGACATGGATGAATTTGGAAACCATCATTCTCAGCAAACTGACCTGAGAACAGAAACCCAAACACTGCATGTTCTCACTCATAGGGAGGTGTTGAGCCATGAGAACATATTGACACAGGGAGGGGAACATCATACACTGGAGTCTATTGGGGGAGAGAGGGGAGGGACAGCGGGGTGTCGGGAAGTTGGGGAGGGATAACATGAGTAGTTATGCCAGATCTATGTGACGGGGAGCTGGAGGCAGCAAACCACCTTGCCATGTATGTACCTATGCAACAATCATGCATGATCTGCACATGTACCCCAGAACCTAAAGTACAATAAAAAGAAAGAAAGAGAGAGAGAGACAGAGAGAGAGATAGAGAGAGAAAGAAAGAAAGAGAGAGAGAGAAAGAAAAATGGTAAAAGCTATTAATTTTTAAATCTCCTTTCATTGGGGTCTTTTTATATGCCATCATTTCTATCATCTGTTTTCTTTCATTTTGTATTATGATTTATTGTTCCCATTGTTATATATTAAATGAATTCTTAAGCAAACAAAGAATAATATGAACAAATATCCCTGATGAACACAGAAACATAAATTTTTGAAAAGTGCTAGCCAAGTGAATTCAGTAACATATAAAAAATTTTTACAGACTATAACAAAATATAATTTACAAACGCAATGTAGGCTTCATATCCAAAAATTAACGAATACAGTATACAATATTATAGAATAAAGAATATGAAATGATTCTTTCAATAGACACTGGAAAGTTTGTGACAAACATAACATTCATTAATTCATTATAAAACCTTTAGCAAACTAGGAATCAAAGGAACTTCCTAGAACTAGTGAATCTATGAAACTTTATAGCTAATATACTTAATGATGGAGGCCTGGGTGTTGCACCTCAAAGTCTGGCAATGAGACAAGAATGTCAACTTTTACAACTCTGCTGAAATTAAACTAATGTTGTTTCCAAGATAAATTATGTAAGAAGCATAAATAAAATACTCCTAATTGGAAAAGAAGCTGAAGCCTTTTATTCTTTATAAATTTGTATGTAAAAGTCTGTAAGAAATTTGTTAAAATTTAGCAGAACAACTACATGAGTTCAGCAAGGCAAAAAGATATGAAAGCAACATATAAAATTTAGTTACAATTGAATATGCTAGGTTTAAATAATCTGAAAATATAATTAGAAAAACTTCCACTCTAATTATATCAGAAAGAACAATTTAAGAATAAAGCTAACAAAAAGCAAAAAAAAAAAACATGAATTTTTAAAAGTCTAATTTTCAAGGATATGATATTATTAAAATCACACTACTCAAATTAATAAAAAATTTAATGCCATCTTCTCGTATTCTGAACTGTCATTTTATAAAAGTAACAATCTTATTTTAAAATTTGTATAAAAATGCAAAAAATACTGAATACCCAAAATAATCTTGAAAATAAAAACAAAATTTGATTTCTCATGTTTTTCAATTACAATTCTGACTACAAAGTAACAGTATTCAAGAAAATATGGTACTAAAGAAAGGCAGATTTATCTAAGTCAATGGAATGAATTTAAAAGTTTAGTAATAAGCACTTTTATGAATGGTAAATTGATTTTGACCAAGACATCAAGAAATTTCTAAGGGGAAAGAAGTGTTTTCAACAAATCATGCTGGGTAAAAATTTCACAAGAAAAAGGAGCAAATTGAACCCTGGAATCAAATCATGCAAACAATACTGAAAATAAATTAAATACATAAAGATATGTAAGAAATAAAACTATAGACTTCTTAGAGACTTGAATAAGATTTTAAATTGCATATTAGGTAATAGGTTTTTTTTACATGTTACACGTAAAGAACAATACGAAATTATGAATTGTACTCTCTCAAGTTTAAACTTTCTTTATTCAGGCTATGCATGGAGGTCACATCTGTAATCCCAGCACTTTGAGAGACTGAGGCAGGTGGATCACGTTAAGTTAGGAGTTCGAGACCAGCCTGGGCAACAAGGTGAAGCCCCATCTCTACTAAAAATATAACAATTAGCTGAACACAGTGGCACATGCCTGTAATCCCAGATACTCAGGAGGCTTAGACATGAGAATTGCTTAAATCCAGAAGGTGGAGGCTGTAGTGAGTTGAGATCACACCACTATACTCCAGCCTGGGTGACAGAGCAGGACCCTGTCTCAATAATAACAATAAAAAAACAAAACATTTCTTTCTTCAAAAAACGCTATACAAAAAAATGAGGGGATTTTATACTTCAAACAATACTACAAGGCTACAGTATCAAAACAGCATGGTACTGGTACCAAAACAGAGATATAGACCAATGGAACAGAACAGAGGCCTCAGAATTAATGCCACACATCTACAACCATCTGATCTTTGACAAACAAGGCAAAAACAAGCAATGGGAAAAGGATTCCCTATTTAATAAATGGTGTTGGGAAAACTGGCTAGCCATATGCAGAAAGTTAAAACTGGATCCCTTCCTTACATCTTATACAAAAATTAACTCCAGATGAATTTAAGATTTAAATGTAAGACCTAAAACCATAAAAACCCTAGAAGAAAACCTAGGCCATACCATTCATGACATAGGCATAGGCAAGGACTTCCTGACTAAAACACAAAAAGTAATGGCAACAAAAGCCAAAATTAAGAAATGGGATCTAACTAAGCTAAAGAGCTTCTGCACAGCAAAAGAAACTATCATCAGAGTGAACAGGCAAACGACAGAATGGGAGAAAATTTTTGCAACTTTTTCATCTGACAAAGGTCAAATATCCGGAATCTACAAAGGACTTAAATATATCCACAAGATAGAAACAACCTCATCAAAAAGTGAGCAAAGGATATGAGCACACACTTGTCACGGTGGTTCACTGCATCCATCACCCCATCATCTACATTAGGTATTTCACCCATCACCCCGTCATCTGCATTAGCTATCCCTCCCCTATCCCCCCACACCCTGCTATCCCTCCCTTAGCCCTCACCTCCTGCCAGGCCCCAGTTAGTGATGTTCCCTTCCCTATGTCCATGTGTTCTCATTGTCCAACACCCACTTATGAGTGAGAACATGCAGTGTTTGGTCTTCTGTTCCTGGGTGAGTTTGCTGAGAATGATGGTTTCAAGCTTTATTCATGTCCCTGGAAAGGGCTTGAAATCATCCCTTTTTATGTCTCCATAGTATTCAATGGTATATATATATATATCACATTTTCTTTATCCAGTCCACCATTGCTAGGCATTTATGCTGATTCCAAATCTTTGCCACTGTGAATAGTGTTGCAGTAAACATACACATACATGTGCCTTTATAACAGAACAATTTTTATTCCCTTGGATACATACCTAGTAACAAAATTGCTGGATTGAATGATAGTTCTGTTTTTAGGTTTTAAGGAATCACCATGCTGCTGCACATTTTCACAATGTTTGATGTAATTTATATTCTCACCAACAATGTGTAAATGTTCCATTTTCTCCAAAACCTCGCCAGCATCAGTCATTTTTAATGTTTTGATAGTAGTCATTCTGACCAGTGTGAGATGATATCTCATTGTGGTTTTGATTTGTGCATTTTTTTAATCATCAGTGATGTTGACCTTTTTTATATGCTTGTTGAGTATATGTATCTCTTCTACTGAAAATGGCCTTTGCCCATTTTTTAATGGAGTTATTCGTTTTTCTTGTAAATTTAAGTTTCCTAGAGATGCTGAATATTAGATATTTGTCAGATGCATAGTTTGCAAAAAATTTTCTCCCATTCTAAAGATCATTTATTGACTCTGTTGTTAGTTTATTCTGCTGTACAGAAGATTTTTAAGTTCAATTAGATCTCATTTCTCAATTTTTGCTTTGGTTGTGGTTGCTTTTGGCATCTTTGTCATAAAATTATTTTCTTCTTTCTATGTCCAAAATTGTATTTCCTAGGTTGTCTGTCAGGGGGTTTATAGTTTGGGGTTTTACCATTAAGTATTTAATGCATCTTGAGTTAATTTTTGTGTATGTCTGGTGTAAAGAAAAAAAAATCTGTTTCAATCTTCCGCATATGTCTAGTCAGTCAGTTATCCCAGACCCATTTATAGAATTGAAAGCCCTTTCTCCATGGTTTGTATTAGTCAGTTTGTTGAATATGAGATAGCTGTGTGTGGCCTTATTTCTGGTCTCTGTGTTCTGTTTGGTTGCTCTATGTGTCTGCTTTGATTAAGCCCTATGACCGACTTTAAAGTTAGGTAGACTGATGCCTCCAACTTAATTTTTTTGTGCTTAAGATTGCACTAACAATTCACGCTATTTGTTGGCTTCAAATAAATTTTAACATAGTTACTTGTATTTCTATGAAGAATGTCATTAGTAGTTTGGCAGGAATAGCATTTATTGTGTAAGTTGTTTGGGCAGTATGCCCATTTGAACAATATTAATTCTTCCCATTTATGAGCATGGAAATTTTTTTGCATGTTTGTTTTATCTCTGACTTATTTGAGCAGTGTTTTCTAGTTCTCTGTGTAGAAATCTTTCACCTTCTTGATCAGCTGTATTCCTAAATATTTTGTTCTATTTGTAGCAATTGTAAATAAGATTGCATTTCTTCTGATTTGGCTCTCAGCTCTATGTTGATATATAGAAATTAATAGTAATTTTTGTTCATTAATTTTGTATTCTGAAAGTTTGCTGAAGTTGTTTATCAGCATAAGAACCTTTGGGGCTGAGATGATGGGGTTCCCTAGATACAGAATTTAGTCATCTGGGTGATGGTTAATATTGTGTCAATGTAATTGAATTGAAGGATGAGAAGTATCATTTCTGAGTGTGTCTGTGAGGGTGTCACCAAAAGAGATTACAATTTGGGTCAGTGGGGTGGCAGAGGTAGACATACCCTCAATCTGGCTGGGAATCATCTAATCAACTGCCAGTATGGTTAGAATAAAGCAGGCAGGAGAAAGTGGAGAGACTTGTCAAGTCTTCCTGCCTTCATCTTTCTCCCAGGCTGAGTGCTTCCTGCCTTCAAACATCAGACTCCAAGCTATTCAGCTTTTGTATTCTTGAAATTACACTAGGAATTTGTCAGGGGCTCTCAGGACTTCAACCACAGACTGCTTCCCTACTTTTGATGTTTTGGGACTTGAATCAGCTTCCTTGCTCTTCAGCTTGCAGACAGCCTATTATGAGATTTCACTTTGTGATTGCGTGCTTCAATTATCCTAATAAACTCCCCTTTATATATACCTCTATTAGTTCCATTTCTTTAGAAAACTCTCATGCAAAATTTGGTACCAGGAGTGGGGCCAAAGAAACAGAATTTTAATGATGGATTTTTTAGCTGGCTTTGGGGTTTCTGGAGTTGGCTGCTTAATATGGTTAGACTACAAAATGCTAAGGATGCTACTTCTAATAGTAAGGAAAACACTGATAGTCTTTTGTGTGATTTGGTACTCCTAATTCTCCATGTGTGAGAGGCAAGGAGTTTAGTTACTCTATGCATAATACTTTTGAACATATGTGGAGAGCCATAAAATATAATGAAGTTGGTTGGTTGCTCTTAGTTTGCTAGGCAAAGTGATGAAATAAAAGGATGAGCTCAAGGGTTCTATCTTCTGGCTCCAGAAGCACATACTAAGCCTCAAGTCTTCTAACACTGCCCTGAGTCAGAGTCTTATTTCCTGGAGACAAAGAGCTGAAATCACAGACAATGAAACACAAGCTTTTATCATATGAGTGGCAGACCTGCAACAAAAGGTGCTCACTCAGTCTCACAAGGTGTCTGCAGTTAAAGTGAAGGCATTGACTGGAAAATAATAGGATCCTAAAACTTGCAATGGGAATGCGTGGGAGAACCCTAATGAAACCGGGGACACTGAGAGTGTCAACTCTGATTAGCCTTTTTGAGTTAATCAAAACTCCCCACTCCCAGTGGTGGCAATATCCCCTCTCTCACCCACACTGCTATCAGCTTTTCCACGTTTGTCTGAGGAGATTACCATGCACTTCATGAGGCAATAGTGATGGCCTCCCCTGAGGCAGTTGCCAAGCAGCACAATGCTGATTCTCCTCAGTACCCACCCCAACAACCCTGTTGGCTTCTAGACCTATAACTAAAGTCCCGGCAGGCTCCTAGAGGTGAAATTCAGAGTGTTACCCACAAAGTGGTGACTGCACTCCAAAAGAACTGCTTGAGTTTTTTATTTATATAAGCATAACTCTGGAGAACAGGCATGGGAATGGATATTAAGCGTGTGAGATAATGGTGGAAGAAACATGATGTTGGATCAGACTGAATTTATTGATATTGGCCCACTGGGCAGGAATCCTGCATTTAACGTTGCAGCTCAGGGAGTTTTAAAAAGTTTTAAGAGTTTATTTGCTTAGTTAGCTGAAATATAGATCAAAAGATGGCCCAGTGTGAGTGAATTGGAAATGCCTGATCTCCCTTGGTTTAATGTAGAGGAAGAGCTCCAAAGGCTTAGGGAGATGAAAATGCTAGAGTGGATTAATCACTTTAGACACACTTATCCCAGCTGGGGAGGTCAAGAAGACATACTTTCCATCAATATTTTGTGAAATAGATTTTTGATGAAAACACCTACATCTTTGAAGAGCTCTGTAATTGCTCTTCCCTGTATTCTAGATCTACAGTGGGGACCACAATTACTCAATTAATGTAGCAGGAGTGGCCACGGGAAATGGATCTCTTGAACACTGAATAAAGGAGGGAAGAGTTTATTTGGCTGGGAGACCAGGCAGTAATTTGCCAAAAGCCCAGCTCATCTAACAAAGGAAGGTTCTGCCTTTATATAGGTTTATACTTTATATGTTACACATGGAAAAATCTTAGGTTTACAGCTTTAGAAATCACATATGAAAAGGTTCTGGTTTACTGTTTTAGGACTCACATGTGAAAAGTTCTGTTTACAGTTTTAGGAATCATATATGAAAGCGTCCCAGTTTACAGTTTTAGGACTCACATGTGCAAAGGTTTCTGGTTCAATCTTGTTTTAAGTAAAAATAGTATCTTCCAGAGAGTTTCCCCAAGACCAAGGGTGTTATTTTCAGAAAGGAGATTCAGGAGTCACCAGCTGGCCTGCTCTCTCTTCTATTGAGATGCACAGTGGATGACAAAGGGGGAGGGAATCCCAGATACCTGGGTCTCCTTCCTCAGTCAAGAAGACATACTCTTCATCAATACTTTGTGAAATAGATTTTTGAGAAAACACCTACATCTTTGAAGAGCTCCGTAGTTGCTCTTCCCTGTATTCTAGATCTACAGTGGGGACCACAATAACTCAATTAGAAAATTCAAATGCAATGGGAATAATTGTATCTTGAGGTAGCCAAGTGGTGGCACTCAACTGTCATAGTCAAGGTGGCTGTAGTTACCATAATGGACAGCAGAAGCAAAGGAACAATCAGAATAGTCTAACCCATGTAGAGCTCTGGCACAAGCTAATTAATCACTATGTTTTCAGAAGTAAAATTGATAGGAAGCCTACTGAATTCTTATTTAATTTATATAACCAGAAAACTTCCAGGTCGAGTAAACAAAAGACTAATTAGAATTACAAAAATTGGGAATTATGGCCCCTCAATCAATTTCCAGACTTGAACTAGTTTATGAACCCAGAATACTTTGGATAAAGTGAAGGTTGAGTCCCCTTTAGGAATAACCCTACTACACTACTGAAAATATACTGTTAATTTTTCTTTCATCCTTCCTTAATAAGACCTCTGGCCTTTTACCAGGGTAAGTATACACTGAGGAAAGAAAATGGTCAGATTTTTCGGGGACTACTGGGCACTGGATCTGAGCTGACATAGATTCCCGAGCATTTAAAATGTCATTGTCGTCCTTCTGTTAAAGTAGGGGCTTATGAAGGTCAGATAATTCAGGGAGTTTTAGCTCAGGTCCGACTTACAGTGGGTCCAGTGTGTCCCAGACTCATTATGTAGTTATTTCCCCAGTGCCAGAATGCATAATTGACATAGACATAATTAGCAGCTGCCAGAATCCCCACATTGGCTTCCTGACTGGTTGAGTGAGGAATATTATGGTTGTAAAGGCCAAATGGAAGCCATTAGAGCTCCCCAGATCTAGAAAAACAGTAAATAAAAAAAAAAATTCATCGCTGGAGGGACCCAATACATTAGTGCCACCATCAAAAATAAAAGATGCAGGGTTGGTGAGTTCCACCTCATCTCGTTTAACCCTGTTATTTGGCCTATGCAGAAGACAGATGGATCTTAAATAATCACAGTGGATTATCATAAGCTTAACAAAGTGGTGATTCCTATTGCAAATGCTGTACCAGATGTGGTTTCATTCCTTGAACAAATTAACACATCTCCTGGTATGTTATGCAGCCATGGATTTGGCAAATTCCTTTTTCTCCATTCTGGTCCATAAGGCCCACCAGAAGCAGTTTGTTTTCAGCTGGTAATATACCTTCACTGCCTGCAATATGCCTTCTCTGTCCTAACCCAGGGGTAGAACAGCTCTTTGACTTTGTATCATAATCTTGTTCACACAGATCTTGATTGCTTTGTTCTTCCACAAGATATCTCACTGGTTCATTATATTGATGACATTATGCTGATTGGATCCAGTGAGCCAGAAGTAGCAAACACATTGGACTTATTGGTGAGACATTTGGATGCCAGGGAAAGGTGAAGAATAAATAGCTGCATTTGACCCCTCCTACAATCAATAAAAAGGCACAATGCCTAGAAGGCCTATTTAGAGTTTGGAGGCAATACATTTCTTAGGTGGGTATGATACTCCAGCCCATTTATCAAGTGACCCAAAAGGCTGCCAGTTTTGAGTGAGGTTCAGTATAGGAAAATGCCCTGCAACAAGTCCAGGCTGCTGTGCAAGATGCTCTGCCACTTGGGCCATATGACCCAGCAGATCCAATGGTGCTTGAGGTTGCAGTGACAGATAGAAAGGCTGTTTGGAGTCTTTGGCAGGTCTCCATAGAGGAAACACAGTAGAGGCCTGTAGGATTTTGGAACAAGCCCCTGCCATCTTCTGCAGATAAATTCTCTTCTTTTGAGAGACAGCTCTTGGCATGTTACTGGGATTTGGTGGAAACTGAATGTTTGACTGGGGGGTTATCAAGTGACCATGCAACCCAAACTGCCTATCATTAACAGTGTGCTTTCTGGCTCATCTAGTCATAAAGTAAATCATGCACAACAGCATTCCATCATCAAATGCAAGTGGTATATGCGTGACAGGGCTCAAGCATGTCTGAAGGCACAAGTAATTTACATGAGAAAGTGGTTCAAATGCTCATAGTCTCCATTCCTGCCACCCTGCCTTCTCTCTCCCAGCTTGCACTGGTGGCCTCATAGAGAGTTCTTTATGATCAGTTGACAGAGGAAGAGAAAACTAGGGCCTGGCTTACAAATGGTTCTGCACAATATGCAGGCATCACCCAAAAGTGGATGACTGCAGCACTGCAGTCTCTTTCCAGGACATCCCTGAAGGACAGTGGTGAAGGGAAATCATTCCAGTGGGCAGAAATTTGAGCAGTGCACCTGGATGTATATTTTGCTTGGAAGGAGAAATGACCACATGTACGATTATATAATGATTCATGGGTTGTAACCAATGGTTGGGCTGGTGAGTTAAAGACTCAGAAGAAACGTGATAGGAAAAGTGGTGACAAAGAAATTTGGGAAAGAAATATGTGAATTGACATCTCTGAGTCGTCAAGATATTTGTATCTCATGTGAGTGCTCACAGAAGGGTGACCTCAGTAGAGGAATATTCTAATAATCAAGTGAATAGAAATATTCATTCTGTGGACACCATTCAGCCTCTTTCTTTAGCCATCCCTGTGATTGCCCAATAGGACCATGAATGAAGTGGACCTGGTGGCAGGGATGGGGGTTACTCATAGGCCCAGCCTCGTAGTCTTTCACTCACCAAAACTGATCTGGTTACAGCCACTACTGAGTGCCAAATTTGCCAGCAGCAGAGACCAACCCTAAGCCCTCAATATGATACCATTCCTTGGGGTAATCAGCCAGCTACTTGGTGACAGCTTGATTATATTGAACCTCTTACATCATGAAAAGGGAAGCAGTTTGTCTTCACTGGAATATAAACTTACTCTGTATATGGGTGTGCCTATCCTGTATGCAATTCTTCTGCCAAGACTACCATCTGTGGACCCACAAAATGTTTTATCCACCATCATGGTATTTGCCACAGCATTGCTTCTAACCAAGGCACTCACCTTAGAGCTAAAGAAGTACAGCAATGGGCTTATGCTCATGGAGTTCACTGGTCTTATGTTCCCCATCTTGCTGTAGCAGTTGAATTGAAAGAATGGTGGAATGTCCTTTTGAAGTCACAATTACAATGCCAACTATGTGACAATACTTTGGAGGGCTTGGGCAAAGTTCACCAAAAGGCTATGTATGCTCTGAATCAACATCCAATATATGGTACTCTTTCTCCTATAGCCAGGACCATGAGTCCAGGAATCAAAGGGTAAAAGTGGAAGTGACACCACTCATCATCACCCTTAGTGACCCACTAGCAAAATTCCTGCTTTCTGTTTCCATGGCATTATGTTCTTCTGGCTTAGAAGTCTAAGTTCCAGAGGGAGGAATGCTGCCATTAGGAGTCACAACAATGATTCCATTAAACTGGAAGCTGTGATTGTCACCTGGGCACTTTGGGCTCCTACTGTAAGTGAACAGGCTAAGAAGGCAGTTATAGTGTAGGCTGGGGTGATTGATTAGGACTGATAAGCTGAAATTAGTCTCCTACTTTGCAATGTAGGTAACCAAGTGTATGCGTGCAATACAAGACGTACCTTAGGGCATCTTTTAGTATTACCATGCCTGCTGAAGTACTTGGTGAAGGCAAAGGAAATGCAGAATTAGTTGTAGTAGAAGACGGTAGTCGTTAATACCAGCTATGACCACGTGACCAGTTGCAGAACCGAGTATTTCCATGATTATTTTATGAAGGACATATTTGCCATAAAACTCATAATTACCATGAGTATTTTCTCCTATTTTGTGAAGAACATGCACATGCATGTATATACACTCTTACAGAGAAAATATCTTTATTTCATTTCCTTTCTTTCTCCTTTATCATTTGACATAAAATTTATTGACTTCATATCAACATTTACATGTTGCTAACTTTATGTAATAGCATTTAGGTTAAGGAATACTGCACTTCCAGTTGGATGAATACCTGTATTATGTTAGGCATGATTATGATGCTATTATTGTCTTTATTTGAAGATTATGTATAATTTCAGGAGATGTGTATGTTCCAGTTGACAAGGGGTAAACTTGTGATGGTTAATATTGTCAACTTGATTAGATTGAAGGATGCAAAGCATTGTTCCTGGATTTGTCTGTGAGTGTTGCCAAAGGAGATTAACATTTGAGTTAGTGGACTGGGAGAGTCAGACCCACCCTCAATCAGGGTGGACATATCTAATCTGCTGCCAGCATGGCTAGAATAAAGCAGGCAGAAGAAAGTAGAATGAAGAAACTTGCTGAGTCTTCTAGTCTTCGTCTTTCTTCCAGGCTGGATGCTTCCTACCCTCGAACATCAGACTCCAAGTTCTTTAGCTTTTGGACACTTGGACTTACACCAGAGATTTTCTATGGTCTCTCAGGTCTTCAGCCACAGTCTAAAGGCTGCAGCATTGGCTTTCCTACTTTTGAGGCTTTGGGACTCTGGCTTTCTTGCTTCAGCTTACAGACAGCCTATTGTGGGAGTTTACTTTGTGATCATGTGAGTCAACTCTCCTAATAAACTCCCCTTCATATATACATATATTCTATTAGTTTTCTCCTTTCATAGAGCACTGACTAATACAATCTGTAAACAGGGGTAGTTTGAATTTTCCTTTTCTTATTTTGATGCCCTTCATTTTTCTCTCTTGTCCGATTGCTCTGGCCAGGACTTCCAATACTATCTTGAATAGGAGTGGTGAGAGAGGGCATCTTTGTCTTGTGCCAGTTTCCAAGAGAAATGCTTCCAGTTTTACCCATTCAGTATGATGCTGGCTGTGTGTTTGTCATAGATAGCTTTTATTTTCAAGGCATGTTTTCTCAATATCTAATAGACGCAGAGTTTTAACATGAAGAGGTGTTGGATTTCAATGAAATTCTTTTCTTCATCTATTGAGATAATCATGAGATTTTTGTCTAGTTCTGTTTTTATGATGAATCATATTTATTGATTTGCATATGTTGAACCAAACTTGCCTCCCATGCAAAAAGTCTACTTGATTCTGATGAATAGGCTTTTTGATGTGCTGCTGGATTTTGTTTGCCAGTATTTTATTGAGTATGTTTGCATCAATGTTCACCAAAGATATGGGCTTGACGTTTTACTTTTTGTTGTGTTTCTTCCAGGTTTTGGTATCAAAATGATGCTGGCCTCATAGAATGAGTAAGGAAGGAGACCCTCATCCTCAATTTGTTGGAATAGTTTTAGTAGGAATGGTACTAAAGTATTCTTTGTATATCTGGTAGAATTTGGCTGTAAATTCCTCTGTTACTGGACTTTTTAAAATTGGTAGTCTATTTATTACTGATTCAATTTTGGAGCTTGTTATTTGTCTGTTCAGGGATTCAATTTCTTTCTGGTTGAGTCTTGGAAAGGTGTATGTGTATAGGAATTTATCTTTTTTTCCTAGTGTTCTAGTTTCTGTGCATGAAGGTGTTCATAATATTCTCTAATGTTTATTTGTATTTCTGAAGAATCAGTGGTAATATCCCCTTTGTTGTTTCTGATTGTGTTTATTTGGATTGTCTGTCTTTTCTCTAGTAGCTAGTAGTCAACCTTTTAAAAAATCTACTCCTGAATTCATTAATCTTTTAGATTTTTTGTGTGTCCTAATGTTTTCAGTTTAGCTCTGATTTTGGTTATTTCTGTCTTCTGCTAGTTTGAAGTTGGTTTCTCTTTATTCTCTAGATCTTTCTGTCGTTATGTTGAGTGGTTAAATTGAGATTTTTCTAACTTTTTGACATGAGTATGTAGCAGAATCAATTATTCTCTTATCACTGACTTAATTGTGTTTCAGGGATTCTGGTATATTGTATCTTTGTTCTTATTGTTTCAAAGAACTTTTTGATTGATTTCTTAATTTCAATATTTACCCAAAAGTCATTCAGAGGCAAGTTATTTAATTTTTATATAATCATATTATATTGAATCTTGATTTTCCCAACCTTTATTTCTAATTTTATTGTACTGTGGTCTGAGAGAGTGGTTGTCATAATTTGAATTCTTTTACATTTGCTGAGGATTGCTTTCTGTCTTATTATGTGGTGGATTTTAGGGGACGTGTGATGTGGCAATGTGTATTTACATGCTGTTGTTTCTGGTGGAGAGTTCTGTAGATGTCTATCACATACTTTTGATCAAGTATTGCATTCAGATCCTGAATATCTTAATTTTCTGCCTTAATAATTTGATATTTTAAATGGGTTGTTGAAGTCTCTCACTGTTATTGTGTGGGAGTATAAGTCTTTTTGAAGACCTCTGAGAACTTACTTTATGAATTTGGGTGCTCCTGTGTTGGGTGTGCATATATTTAAAGTAGTTACATATTCTTGTTGAATTTAGTGCCTTACCATTTTGCAAAGTCTTTTTGTCTTTTTAAATCTTTGTTGGTTTAAAGTCTGTTTTGTCTAAAATTAGGATTGCAACCTGTTCTTTCTTTTTGTTTTCCATTTGCTTGGTAGATTTATTTATCCATTTATTTTGGCCCTGTGCGAGTCATTGCATGTGAAATTAGTCTTGATGACAGCATAACATTGGGTCTTGGTTCTTTATTCAGTTTGCTGCCTTGTGCCTTTTAAGTGGAACATTCAGCTCATTTACATTCAAAGATAGTATTGATATGTGTGCATTTGATCATGTTATTATGATGCCAGCTGGTTTGTGTGTCATGCAGACTTATTTGTGCATGACTGGTCTGTGTACTTCAGTGTGTTTCTTTAGTGGATAATAATGGTTGTTTCTTTCTATATTTATTGCTTCCTTCAGGAGCTCATGTAAGGCATGTCTTGCAGTAACAAATTTCCTAAGCATGAGCCTTTTTAAAAGGATTTTATTTCTTCTTTACTTATAAAGCTTAGTTTTGCCAGATATGAAATTCTTGATTGGAATTTATTTTCTTCAAGAATGTTGAATATTGGTTTTGGTCTCTTCTGGCTTGTAGGGTTTCTACAGAGAGGTCTACTTTTGCACAGATGAGCTTTTCTTGTGGTTTACCTGAACTTCCTCTTTAGCTGCCTTTAACATTATTTCTTTTATTTCAGACTTGAAAAATCTGATAATTATGTGTCTTGGTGATTATTGTCCTGTGAAGTATCTTCCTAGAGTCCTCTGTGTTTTCTGAATTTGAATGCTAGCCTCTCTAGCCAGGTTGGGGTAGTTCTCATAATCTTTATTTCTATCCATATTCTGAATTCTATTTCTATCATTTTAGCCATCTTGGCCTGACTCAGAACTTTACTAGAGAGGTAGTGTGGCCATCTGAAGGAAAAAATGAACTCTGGCTTTTTGAGTTGCCAAAGTTCTTGTGTTTGTTCTTTCTTATATTTGTGGGCTGATATTTCTTTAATCTTTGAAGTTGTTGACTTTAGGATTTTTGTTTTCATTTTCTTTGATGATCTTAAGGGTTTAATTGCAATATAAAGTTGGCTTAGTCAACTGGCTTTGTCTGTATTCATTCAGGTAAAGATGGCTGCTCAGGGCTGTGGAGAGTCTGATGTTCTTTGTGTTTAGCTGTACTCCAATGGTAGTGTTGGCAAAGGTGTGGGGTGTTGGTGGTGGTGGGGCTGGTGAGCCCTGTGTCTGCCAAGGCTCTGACTGCAATGGTGGTATAGCAGGGGTGAGGGCCTAGAGTATACTCCCATCAGCAGCAGTACCAGGGCAGAATGCGTGTACACATGTGCACTAGCAGGGCAGGCAAGGTGAGATTCTTCCATGACTCCCCACCCACACACACACCAGCACGGTGAAGTGCAGGGTGGCCATGAGTCCAGAGGAAAAACTGCAGTGAGGAGAGGAAGGAGGCAGGCTGATACCTGGATGGGGTCACCACACTGGAGCTTTCTTCTGGTCAGGCATGACCTCCCAGTGCAGGAGCCATGATGCAGGCACAGGGTACCCAAGGCTGCACTTCAAGCAGGCATGGCCAAATTGGGGCCACATGAGAGGCCAGCAGATCAAGGAGTTCTTGGGTCAAAACAGCTCCATTGGATGGGCCAGATTACCCTGCAGAGTTTATATCCAAAATTCTCCCTATGGCTAAAGTTTCTATTGGGAGCCAGTTAAGCCTAGGGGTATGAACATCCCTAGACAAGCTTCACTACAGATGCTCACACACCAAACCCTCTGGGATCTGCACTGGCTGGCATGTTTCCCCATCACTTCTCTAAGCAGCTCTTCCTTCAATTCATTTTCCATGGTGGTCAGGGGTTCTGTGCCCGTGGGATTCCCAAGGCCAGTGAGGAAAGCAGGTAGCTACTTGCCAGTAAAACTCTCAGAGTTATTGGGGCCAGAAATGAGTTCTACTGTGCTGTAGCCCTGTGCAGGTTTCCTGGCTTCCAATTCTTCAGTTCAGCTTTCATGTCTTTCCTCCATCCACTCTCAGTGCCTGCCTCTTGAAGATCTGTTAAGAGCATGCCAGTCATCTTGGTCTCTTGGTGGCAACTCTTTTGCCTTGCTGTGTCTATTCAGCCATCTTGCTCAAATCACTGTCTTGTAAGTCAATAATAAATAGACAATTGTCTATTTTGAAAATGTGCAAAGAACTTGAATTTAAAATATCTATAAATAAAAACATAAATTGTCAATAAATGTAAAAATATGCAACATTATTAATTTAGAGAAATGAAAATGAAAAGCTCAATGAGATACTGGAATAGCTGTAACAGAGAGACAAAAATAGATTGTCAAAGATATCAAAATATGAAAGATCACACATTTTATGTGGGAGTGTAAAAAACAACCACTTTAAAACACAATTTGGCAGTGTTTCACAAGATGGATGAGTAGGAACAGCTCTGGAGTGCAGCTCCCAGTGAGCACATGGAGGGTGAGTGGTCACAGCATTTCCAGATGGATGTTTATTGCCCACAGACCAGGAGATTTTCGGGTGGAGGAGCACCACGAGTCTCCAGCATGGCTGTTTCAGCCAACACGGCAGGTCTCTGCACAAAAAACTAACATGGGTCTGGGCACCATTTCAGCTGGTGACTGGAACACCTGGGAGACAGAGTTGCCCATTAAATTGATAAAAAGAGGACTGAAATAGGGAGCCAGGGCAGGAGATTCCCAGGTGAAAAAGAGCCACAAGTCTCCACCGCGGCTGTTTCAGCTGACGCAGCAGGTCTCCAACAAAATCTCACACAAATCTGGGTGCCTTTTCAACTGGTGACTGGAACACTTGGGAGACGGGGTCATCTGTTCAACTGAAAAAAAGGGGACTGAAACATGGCGCCAGGCCAGGAGATTCCCGGGCAGAAAAGTGCCATAAGTCCCCAGCATGGCTGTTTCAGCTGGCTCAGCGGGTCTCCGCACAAGAACTCACACAAATCGGGGCACCATTTCAACTGGTGACTGGAACACCTGGGTGACAGACTCACCCATTCAACTGAAAAAAAAAGGGGTCTGAGGCAGGGAGCCAGGTGATCAGCCATGGCCAGTTCCACCCCCACAAAAGCCAGCAATCTGAAATGCTCTGGATTGAGAGTTTCACAGCAAGCACAGCTGAACCCAGGATGGTCCAGTTCTGTGAGGATGGGGCATCCACCATTACTGAGGCAGTCCACAACTACCAAGATAGTCTGCCATTACTGAGGCAGCCAGCCATTGCCGAGGCACTACACCATTACAGAGAGAGTCCGCCATTACAGAGGCGGGGCACCATTGCTGAGACAGTTTTAACTATGCCCCTATAAATAGGACTGCAGGGAAGTTCACATGGCAGCTGGGAGGAGACCACAGCAGATCAGCAACGCCTCTGCTGGTAGACTGTGACTAGGCTGCCTCCACACTGGGCAGGGTAGCCCTGAAAAAAGGCAGCACCATGACAGAAACTTATAAATAAAGCCCTACTTTCCTGGGACAGAGCAAATGGGGAAAAAAAGGCTATTAAGAGTTCTGCTGCAGCAGACTTAAATGTACCTGTCCAGCAGCTCTGAACAGAACAATGGAGCTCATAGCTCAGCACTTGAGTTCCTATAAAGGACAGACTGTCTCCTCAAGCAGCTCCCTGGCCCCCATATATCCAAAGAGTCACCTCATAAAGGAGAGCTCAGACTGACATCTGGCAGGTATCCTTCTGGGACAAAGATAGCAGAAGAAGAAACTGGCAGCAACCCTTACTGTTCTGCAGCTTCTGCAGGTGAGCCCCAGGCAAGCAGGGTCTGGAGTGGACTTCCAACAGTCCTACAGAAGAGGGGCCTAACTGTTAGATGGAAAGCTATAAAACAGAAAGAAATAACTTCATCGGCAACAAACAGGACATCCACTCAGAGACACCATCTGAAAATCATCAACTACAAAGACCACAGGTAAATAAATCCACAAAGATGGCAAGAAACCAGCACAAAAATGATGAAAACATCCAAATTCAGAGCACCTCTCCTCTCCCAAGTAATCACAACTTCTCACCAGCAATGGAAAAATGGAGAATGAGTCTGACGAATTGACAGAAATGGGCTTCAGAAGGTGGGTAATAAGAAACTTCTCTGAGCTAAAAGAACATGTTCTAACCCAATGCATAGAAACTAAAAACCTTGAAAAAAGTTTGACGAAATTCTAATGAAAATAAACAGCTTAGAGAGGAATATAAATGAATTGATGGAGCTGAAAAACACAACCCAAGAACTTCACAAAGCATACACAAGTTTCAATAGCCAAATTGACCAGTCCTCTGAAAGGATATCAGAGGTTGAAGACTGACTCAATGAAATAAAATGAGAAGGCAAGATTAGAGAAAAAAATAGTGAAAAGAAATTAACAAAGCCTCCAAGAAATATGGGACTATGTGAAAAGACCTAATCTACGTTTGAAAGATGTACCTGAATGTGATGGAGAGAATGAATCCAAGCTGGAAAACACTCTTCAGGATATTATCTGGGAAAACTTCCCCCACCTAGCAAGGCAGGCCAATATTGAAGTCCAGGAAATAGAGAGAACACCGCAAAGATATTCCTCAAGAAGAGCAACCCCAAAGCACACAATCATCAAATTCACCAGGGCTGAAATAAAGGAGAAAATGCTAAGGGCAGCCAGAGAGGAAGGTCGGGTCACAACAAAGTGAAGCCCATCAGACTCACAGCAGATCTCTCAGCAGAAACTCTACGAGCCAGAAGAGAGTGGGGACCAATATTCAACATCTTTAAAGAAAAGAACTTTCAACCTAGGATTTCATATCTTGCCAAACTACGTTTCATAAGTGAAGGAGAAATAAAATCCTTTATGAACAAGCAATTACTCAGAGATTTCATCACCACCAGGCCTGCTTTACAAGAGCTCCTGAAAGAGGCATTAAACATAGAAAGGAACAACCAGTACCAGCCACTCCAAAAATGTACCAAAGCTAAAGAGCATAGACACAATGCATCAACTAACAGGCAAAAAAACCATCAGCATCAAAATGGCAGTATCAAATTCACAAATAATATTATTAACCCTAAATATAAATGGACTAAATGCTCCAATTAAAAGACACAGACTGGCAAATTGGATAAAAAGCCAAAACCCATCAGAGTGCTGTATCCAGGAAATCCATCTCACATACAAGGATACCCATAGGCTCAAAATAAAGGGACAGAGGAACATTTACCAAGAAAATCGAGAGCCAAAAAGAAAAACAGTAGGAGTTGCAATCCTAGTCTCTGATAAAACAGACTTTAATCCAACAAAAATCAAAAGAGACAAAAAGGATATTATATAATGGTAAAAGGATCAATGCAACAAGAAGAGCTAACAATCCTAAATACATATGCACCCAATACAGGAGCATTCAGATACATGAAGCAAGTTCTTTTTTTTTTTTTTTTTTTTTTTTTTTGAGATGGAGTTTCACTCTTCTTACCCAGGCTGGAGTGCAATGGCGTGATCTCGGCTCACTGCAACCTCTGCCTCCTGGGTTCAAGCAATTCTTCTGCCTCAGCCTCCCTAGTAGCTGGGACTACAGGCACGTGCCACCATGCCCAGCTAATTTTTGTATTTTTAGTAGAGACGGGGTTTCACTATGTTGACCAGGATGGTCTCGATCTCTTGACCTCGTGATCACCTGCCTCGGCCTCCCAAAATGCTGGGATTACAGGCGTGAGCCACCGCACCTGGCCAGCAAGTTCTTAATGACTTACAAAGAGACTTAAACTCCCACAAAATAATAGTGAGAGACTTTAACACTCCACTGTCAATATTAGACAGATCAATGAGACAGAAAATTAACAAGAATATCCAGGACTGGAACTCAGATCTGGATCAAGCAAACCTAATAGATATTTATAGAACTCTCCACTCCAAATCCACAGAATATACATTCTTCTCAGCACCACATCACACCTACTGTAAAACTGACCACATAATTGGAAGTAAATCACTCCTCAGCAAATGCAAAAGAATGGAAATCATAACAAGCAGTCTCTCAGACCAGAGTGCAATCGAGTTAAAACTCAGAATTTAGAAACTAACTCAGAACCACACAGCTCCATGGAAAATGAACAACTGGCTCTTGAAAGTCAACTGGATAAACAATGAAATGAAGAGAGAAACAAAGATGTTCTTCAAAACCAATGAGAATGAAGACACAACATACCAGAATGTCTGGGACACATTTAAAGCAGTGTCTAGAAGAAAATATATAGCAATAAATGCCCACATGAGGAGCAAGGACAGATCTAAAATCGACACCCTATCATCAAAATTGAAAGAGCTATAGGAGCAAGATCATAAAAACTCAAATGCTAGCAGAAGACAAGAAACAACTAACATCAAAGCAGAACTGAAGGAGATAGAGACACAAAAAACCCTTCCAAAAATCAACAAATCCAGGAGGTGGTTTTTTGAAAAGATCAATAAAATAGACAGATCACTAGCCAGAATAATGAAAAAGCACAGAGAGAATAATCAAATAGATGCAATAAAAAACTATAAAGGGGATATCACCGCAGATTCTACAGAAATACAAACCACCATCAGACATTACTATGAACAACTCTATGTACATAAACCAGTAAACTTGGAAGAAATGGATAAGTTCCTGGACACTTGCATCCTCCCAAGCCTAAACCAGGAAGAAGTCGAAACCCTGAATAGACCAATAACAAGGGCTGAAGTTGAGGCAGCAATTAATAGCCTATCCACTAAAAAAAATTCCCAGGCCCAGATGGGTTCACAGTCTAATTCTACCAGACATACAAAGAGGAGCTGGTACCATTCTTTCTGAAACTTTTCCAAACAATCTAAAAAGAGGGAATCCTTCCCAAATCATTTTAGGAGACCAACATCATCCTGATACCAAAACCCGGCAGAGACTCAACAAGAAAAGAAAACTTCGGCCAATATCCATGATGAACCTTGATGCAAAAATCTTCAATAAAATACTGGCGAACCAATTGCAACAGCACATCAAAAAGCTTATCCATCACCATCAAGTAGGCTTGATCCTGGGGATGCAAGTCTAGTTCAACATACGCAAGTCTATAAACGTAATTCACCACATAAACAGAACCAAAGACAAAAACCATACAATTATCTCAATAGATGCAGAGAAGGCCTTCAACAAAATTCAACACCCCTTTATGCTAAAAACTCTCAACAAACTAGTTACTGATGGAATGTATCTGAAAATAATAAAAGCTATTTATGACAAACTCACAGCCAATATCATACTGAATGGGCACAAACTGGAAGCATTCTCTTTGAAATCTAGCAGTAGACAAGGATGCCCTCTCTCACTACTCCTACTCAACATAGTGTTGAAAGTTCTAGCCAGAGCAATCAGGCAAGAAAAAGAAATAAAGGGGTATTCAATTAGGAAAGGAGGAAGTCAAATCGTCTTTACTGCAGATGACATGATTGTATATTTAGAAGATGCCATCATCTCAGCGCAAAATCTCCTGAAACTGATAAGCAACTTCAGCAAAGTCTCAGGACACAAAATCAATGTGCAAAAATCACAAGCATTCCTATACACCAATAACAGACTTAAAGAGAACCAAATCAAGAACCAACTGCCATTCACAATTGCTACAAAGAGAATAAAATATCTAGGAGTAAAACTAACAAAGAATGTAAAGACCTCTTCAAGGAGAACTACAAACCACTGCTGAACGAAATAAGAGAGGACACAGACGGAGAAACATTCCATGCTCATGGTTAGGAAGAATCAATATTGTGAAACTGGCTATACTGCCCAAATAAATTTATGCATTCAAACATGTAATTTATACATTCAATGCTTTCCCCATCAAGCTACCAATGACCTTCACAGAAATGGAAAAAACCACCTTAAACTTCATATGGAACCAAAAGAGAGCCCACATAGCCAAGTCAATTCTAAGAAAAAAGAACAAACTGGAGGCATCACACTACCTGACTTCAAACTGTACTACAAGGCTACAGTAATCAAAACAGCATGGTACTGGTACCAAAACAGAGATATAGACCAATGGAACAGAACAGAGGCCTCAGAGGCAACATCACACATCTACAACCATGTGATGTTTGACAAACCTGACAAAAACAATCAATGGGGAAATGATTCCCTGTTTAATAAGTGGTGTTGGAAAAACTGGCTGGCAGTGTGCAGAAAGCAGAAACTGGACCCCTTCCTGACACCTTACACTAAAATTAACTCCAGATGGATTAAAGACTTAAACATAAGACCTAACACCATAAAAACCATAGAAGAAAACCTAGACAAAACCATTCAGGACATAGGCATAGGCAAGGACTTCATGATGAAAACACCAAAAGCATTGGCAACAAAAGCTAAAATAGACAAATGAGACCTAATGAAACTCCAGAGCTTCTGCACAGCAAAAGAAACAGTCATTAGAGTCAACCGGCAACTAACGGAATGGGAAAAAAATTTTGCGATCTACCCATCTGACAAAGGGCTAATATCCAGAATCTACAAAGAACTAAAACAGATTTACAAGAAATAAACAAATAAACCCATTCAAAAGTGGGCGAAGGATATAAACAGACACTTTTCAAAAGAAGACATTTATGAGGCCAAAAAACATATGAAAAAATGCTCATAATCACTGGTCATTACAGAAATGCAAATCAAAACTACACTGAGGTACCATCTCATGCCAATTAGAATGGCAATTATTAAAAAATCTGGAGACAACAGATTCTGGAGAGGATGTGGTGAAATAGGTACACTTATACACTGTTGGTGGGAGTGTCAATTAGTTCAACCATCAGTGTGGTGATTCCTCCATTACCTAGAAATAGAAATAGGATTTGACCCAGCAATCCCATTACTGGGTATATATCCAAAGGATTGTAAATCATTCTATTATAAGGACACATGCACACAAGTGTTCATTGCAGCACTGTTTACAATAGCAAAGACTTGGAACTAACCCAAATGCCCATCAATGATAGACTGGACAGGGTAAATGTGGCACATATACACCATGGAATACTATACAGCCCTAAAAAAGGATGAGTTCATGTCCTTTGTAGGGACATGGATGAAACTAGAAACCATCATTCTCAGCACACTGACACAAGAACAGAAAACCAAACGCCATATGTTCTCACTCATAAGTGGGTGTTGAACAATGAGAATACATGGGTACAGGGAAGGGAGTATCACACACTGGGGTCCATGGGGGGGGAACTAGGGGTGGGACAGCAGGAGGTAGGGAGTTGGGGAGGAATAACACGGGGAGAAATGCCAGATATAGGTGATGGGTATTAAGGTAGCAAATCACCTTGCCATGTATGTACCTCTGCAACAATCCTGCATGTTCTTCACATCTACCCCAGAACCTAAAGTGCAATAAAATATTTTTTTAAAAAAGATGCTTATAACAAACAGTTATGAGGAAAAAATTAAGTTTGTAAAAGGTATTAATAGACAGAAATCATCTGGTTAGATTTACCAGGCCAGAAATATGAATTAAATAATACTTTATTGAAGAACACTGTCAGTCACAGATTATTAGAAACTTGTAATGAAGTCATCATAGGGTTAAAATATCCCTTATCAGAAATGACTCACAAAAAAACTGTTAAATAAAGTGTATTAGCAGCAACCCTGTCCATAGTTGCAGGTACTTTTAGAGCAACGTATGGCCAACTAGAAAGCTGTATTTTTGTCTCCCATTTGTAACCAGTTTAAACACTCAAATCCAATACTGAACTCCAAAACTTACTGACAAAACATGTGAGATGTTTGACTTGTTTTTATTACAAAACATGGCTAATATATAGTATGTAAAATTTTTCATAAAAGTATTAAATTATTGATTTGAAAGCTTTCATGGAAATTAAAAATCTTAACAAACATAGGGATAATTATACACTAACTTTTATGACACATACCCATCACAAGGATTTAGCAATTCTCATATTTTACCTTTCATTTTTAACTATTGTCTTCAATTATTCTGGTAGTATTTTAAAGTAAGTATATCATATTGTCAGTTTGTATAAATTTGAGTATTTATATTTAAGAAATAAAGAAAAAAATTATAAAAATGTTACTGTAAAATTTAATTAAATACAAATAATTTCTAATATTGTATTAAACAGTTTCCTGATTTTTTATGTGCAAAACACTAGAATTTAGCAAGCACCAATACTTTATGAGAAATAACAATTTAAGTATGATATTTATCCTGGAGACTCAAATGAATATATCTTTATTTAATAGAGCTTAAAAATATTGTATTTGGCTGGGCGTGGTGGCTGACGCCTGTAATCCCAGCACTTTGGGAGGCCCAGGCGGGTGGATCACGAGGTCAAGAGATCGAGACCATCCTGGTCAACATGGTGCAACCCCGTCTCTACTAAAAAATACAAAAATTAGCTGGGCATGTTATAGCATGTGCCTGTAGTCCCAGCTACTCGGGAGGCTGAGGCAGGAGAATTCCTTGAACCCAGGAGGCGGAGGCTGCAATGAGCCGAGATCACACCATTGCACTCCAGCCTTGGTAACAAGAGTGAAACTCCGTCTCAAAAAATATATATATATTGTATTTGTAATAACACATTTTGAAGATGGCTGACACCCTTATTACTAGACATGGGGCATATTTTGTGAATAATTAGTTTAAAAGTCCATAGAAAAGAGATTTTCAAGCAAAAGGCCTATAGAAAACAAATAATTTTGTTTTTTCTGAACTCAGGACATGAGGCCAGCCTGTAAAGCCCTGATTAAAAAGAGCCCTCAAGACCCTAAGCTGATGAGCAAGTCATCAGCAGGTCTCATTTTTCAGTCCTGTTCACCAGGTGGCATGCCTAGCAAAATGTCCCCTCTCATGTCAGGATTTTTGTGTGAGTGCAGAATGACCACTGTCCCTGGGTATGCAGCCCTGAAGTGGTCCCCAAAATGACAATCATGTCCAGAGCTGGTCATTATGGTCTTTCCAGAATATAATAATCTGTGGACAACAATTCTCCCCTTATAAAATTAAGAAAATATCAGAATGTTTGCCTAATTTTTGAGAACATCGTACTGTGAGCCATAAGAAAAAAGCATCAAGAATTTAAAAGGTGAGGTTTATCTAGATCCTAGGGCACAGAGATATACTTCAAATAGAATAGTTTCACACACATTTTTACATGTGGTCTTCCTGTGTACAAGAAAAGAACATGTGGGTCAATAGTAGAGAAGTCGATAGGACCACACTAGTGTTCTCACTAAAATTGTTTTGTGAAAATGAATGAGGGCCTAGGAGAACCTGATTCAATCAGAATCTGAGACACTATTGCTTTCTTCAAATCTTTTCCCCCACACTTCACTATAGGTATCTGCCATTCTCACCATTCACTATCAGATGAGATTAACTTTACTGGAAGAACAACAGTCTTCCAGGATGTATCACTGCTTCCTCTAAACTTATTCACTCCTGAAGTAATTTTCTAAAATTCTTCATGACGTCTTCTCCTAGATCACCAAAAAAAACCCTTTACACAATTTTTCATTAAGTCAATACCACTTCCCCTCCTTCTTCAAGTAGTAACATGCTACCAACTATCAAACACACTAAACTGAGTATATATTCACAAAGAGAATCTCAGCAATTAGCATCAGATCTCCTCTTTGTAAAATGGGGGTAGCAATAGTCATAGCAAAAGGTTGTAGTAAGACTTAAATAGATTAAAAAGAGAAAACGTCTGTTCCAGTACCTCCACAAGGCAAAAGCTTAATCTTTTGTTTATTTCCAACAGGTTTTCCAATGAAAGAAAGGAGGAGCTCAGAAAGACACACATATTCTCTTTTGGCTGTATAACAAACTACTACAAATATAGCAGCCTGAACAACACATCCATTTATTATCTCAATCTCTGTGGATCAGGAGTTCTATAACAGCTTAGCTGGGTTATCTGCTAAGATTCTCACAAGGCTGTAATCAAGATGTCAATAAATTTTTTTATTGTGAACTCCCCAGGGGAAGAATCTGCTTTGGGTTTTTGCAGAATTTATTTGCTTGTGGTTGCATGACTGAATGTTGATCTTCACCCTGGCTATCCATTGAAGGTCAGTTGCTGTTTCTTGATGTGACTCCTCCGTAGGCCAGCAAAAGAATTTCTCTTTATTCAATCAGCTAAGATGGCCTCTCATATAATAAAATGTAATGACAGGGCTGTCTCCCTGTCATGAGCACCATATTTAATTGTCCAGGACAAGTCATAGGTCCCACAGCACTTAAGAAGAAATAATAATTCAGTGTGTAACATCAAAAAAAATTTACACTTACCCAATGTACAAAATCGTAATATGTCATAAAAATAACATCTCGCTTTAGTGGCTAAATGATGTTCTATTTAAAAAATTGTATCTGTGGCCATGTGTGATGGCTCATGCCTATATTCTAAGCACATTGAGATACTGAGATGAAACGACTGCTTCATCACAAGAGTTTAAGAATAGACTGGGAAACATAACAATGCCCTGTCTCTACAAAAACTAAAAATAAAAATATAACTTGAAAATGGTATCTAAGATACCTCCTTCCTTAATGAAGGAAGGAAGTATACTCTTTCTTGACACTAAGATTGTCAATATCAGCTTTGTTAACTTAAAAAAAATACAAGATATAAAGTTAGAAGAGAATGAGCATTTATTTCTTGTGGAGGGTTACAATCTGCAAAGTGCCCATTCCACAGGCTGGGTAGGGTAATTTTAGCCAAGAGCACAGAGACAAGCACTTTGGAAAGGAGGAGGGGTTGGGCTAAGAACTTTATGCTGAACAGGTTAGCTAAACATACATATTTCACAAATTACAAGAGGACCAATGAATATTCATGACAATGGTTCTGCCACATGTGTATTGATCACACACTCATGTAACATATGACCCGTGTTCATTTTAAAGTGGAGAAGCAGCATTTAAATGTATTACCTTACAATTAGGTCCTAAACATCAAAAGGTCTTTTCAGAGCACAGAAACATCTGAGTATGCAATCTCTGTAAACCAGCTGTGGAGGAAAAGTTAAATATAAAAATTGAACTCAATTGAACGTGGACACAAGCAACAGTCACCAAGTCCCAGAAGAGATTGTGTGAGCCCCTTGAGGCATTCATTCAGCACTGTTTTGGAGAAGTCTCTATTTCAATCTATTCCTATGCTTTAATTGTTGAAAAACAACAGATAATTACAAAAACAAATTGACCTTTTTGTGTTCCTTGAGCCCAGTCATGAAAGGCCCTCATGACTGGGCCTCATGTCAAACAACTCATTACAAAAAGAGCTAGGGTCCAAGACTGCACCAAAGCTTCATGAGACCTCTCCTTGTCTATGCATGGACAGGTGTCTGACTCTGGAGCCCAGGCTTCGCGATCTAGTGGTGAATTCTCCATAGCCTGATTAGTGTAAATATGTGTATATATATACACATATATTCCCCCTTCTCTCCTTCCCAATGCAATTGCTTATTATATCAATTTGCTTATGATATTATTTGCTTATTATATCATTTGCTTATTATATCTGCTTTGCCACTTACATGGGATAAAGGTTGTTTACCATTGAAGGTATCATGTATTTTCTTCTCCCCTCGCATGTCTCTCACATAGAACACCATCCAGGACCAGGTTAGTGATCTTATCAGGAGAAAGTTACAGAAATCTCCAATTCAGGCTGTATTTATGGCTAGTGAAATAGGGATTCAGCAAGTCAGTCAGCATCTGGTGGAGATGTGAATTGCTTTAATATTGCTTATTTCAAGATTACTGCTTGTTTAGTTGCTAGAGAAAAAGAAAAATACTGTGGCAATTACAACATAATTTATCCTTTAAGTGTCAGGCTGCATGACTTAACCCTTGCCTGGCATGACCTTAGGTCTTCTTCATAATTTATTTTCTTATTGCCACAAATAGTATGTTCTGTCAGTCTTATGATCTGTGTTTTATATTATTGCTAGTTAGTTGCGTCTAAACCATAAAAGAGAGAATGTATATAGAGAAATGTTTTACCTCTCATCCCATTATGGCTGAAAACTAAGTTTTTAAGTTTTTCTTTTGTTTCCTTTGACCACAAGTGTCGGGGTCCATTCAGTCAGTGGGGAACTAGAGTCTTAATTTAATTGTACAGCTTTCTTGATATTTTGGCCAAGACAGTTCTTGTTTGACAGGGAGAAGTTGTTGTTGTTGTTGTTGTTGTTGTTTTCTCTTTAGTAGAGTCTCTACTAACAGTTGCCAGTAGACGTAATTAGTTATCTACTAAAATAACAAGAAAGCCAGACAGGTTTCGAAACATGGGCAAATGTCTCAGGGAGCAAACAATACCCTGCTAGAGAAGCCCTGCTGTATTCCTGTGCACAGACACACGGCCAGGCAGCTCTATGCATAGAAGTCTGGGACTCTAAACACCACTATAGAGCCCTTTACATCCTGTCTCATAAGTTACAATATAGAGTGAGCAGATTTTCTATGACTTAAAAATTGTCATTTCTTCTTAATTGAGAGTCACTTTCACATTTTTTTCTTTACATTTTTTAGTATTGATATATAATAATTGTATACATATTGGGGGTCCATGAGTGATATTTTGATACATGCATCCAATGTACACTGATCAAATCAGGGTATTTAGAATATCCATCACCTCAAACATGGATGTTATTTTATTTGTGTTGGGAAAACTTTGTGTTGGAAGAATTTAAAGCCTTCTCTTCTAGCCATTATAAAGTATATTTTAAAATAGTATTAACTGTAGTTTTGCAGCTATGCTGTCAATCACTAGAAATTATTCCTTCTATGATAAAAAGTTCAGGCTTTCTCCCATGGGCAATAGAACACCACACAATTGAGTGCCCATCTGAGAAATTCTCTGGACGACTTTAGAACAGTCCTAGCTGGGGCAGGTGGCTGTTGCAACAAACAGTGGGGAAGCCCCTCCCTCTGTTACACCCTCAGCCAGCTGTCATTACATGACAGAAAACCTCCTAACCTGAGGGCCTCATGAAAAAACGGCAGTCCCCACTCACATGCAACCTGCGCTGTGCTCAGTGTTCTCCACATAGAGCCTGACCCAGTTTCACCCTAGGGCTGTTAGGTGGGGCAATCAGTTTCCATTTGTTTTATAAGGCTCAGTGGAGCTTTGGGCTTAGTGAGAGCAGAGGGGGCCCGAAAGCTGACGCTGGGATTCCAGCATCACCAGTGCCCAGTCCTGCAGGTGGCCAGAGTTGCCTCTCCTCCCTTGGATTTGGTTTTGTCTTCTGTGAAATGAGGCAATGCTAACTGATTACTCACATATCAGGGATACATGTGTACTGTCAGTAAACAGCGCTCAGCACAGTGCCTGGAGCCCAGAGTGCAGATGGGGTAGGATGATAAGTCATAAATCTGAGGGAAGCCCCAACATAATTTAGCCTTTCCATCTAGTAGTCAGGCCCCAGTGCAGAGCCCTGTGTCAGTGACAAAGCAAACTGAGACCAGCTCAAGCACAGCCTCTTTCTCAGACACAGGGCTTCACTAAGGCACTTGGGATTCTGGTTCAATTCCTGCAGCTTTAATGTAAAGAATATTGCAAGACATTTCCTGAGATCATGGAAAGTCAGAAGAGAAGACAGGCCTTCTCCATCTTCCTGATAGTTATTTCCCAGATAGTTATTTATCCAGAGAGGAGGGGAAATAATTATTTTTTGTAAATAGTAAATGCTAGAGTTGAATATTATATTAAAATCTCATTCTTCTACAAACTCAGAGTTCTGGTTCTTTTTATTCTTTTTATTACACTTGTGTAAGCTGAAATGAGATACAGACTCTAACATTTCTCCTTGAAATATAAAATTCTAAAGAGTCAACAGCATGATGCATGAGGAAGATGAGAAAAACAGCCATACTTTCTGGCTGCTGGATAAGACACCCAATTCCATCTTTCTCAGAGTGCATGTTTATTTTAGTATTAACACAAGGAGAGAGTGAAGATAGCCACTTCAAACTTCTAGAATTAAGAATCTGAAGGTATGTTCATGGAATATAGCAACAGCCTTGGAGATACAGATTTCTTTAAAAACAATAGTTGAAGAGATCATTTCCTGACCCAGGAGGGTGAATACCTTTCTATAATTTTAGGGGAAAAAAAAGCAACTTCTGCTTCACTTACTGAGGTTTCTTTTAAACAACTATGGGGACATTGAAGTTTTCTCTTCCAACTTTGTAGTTTTCTCTTCCAAACTCTTCCAAATTGCATCAGGTCTATGTGGGGAGGAGGGGAAGTATACAATAATCAAAATGACCAACATGAAAAGGACAAGGTCAGGGAAAGCCTATTGACAATGAATGCAGGGAGGGAAAGAAGCTGCATTCTCAATTTTCTTCTAGGGGCCTGTGACTGAGTATTTACCTTAGGTGTACATCCTTCCAGAGATTTTGCCTCTTGCCTTAGAATTTCCTTTCTTTTTTTAAGCTTGTTTCTTATCTAGAGAAAAAGAATTGTAATGCCACTTTATGGCTACACCTGGGCTTTATTCTGTAAACATTTTTGTTATCTATGAAGTAGAATTTCCAGCATTAGTGCAATTCTTTGTCCAATTTTTTGTTTAGATGGAGTCTTGCTGTGTTACTCAGACTGGAGTGCACTGGTGCAATGTCAGCTCACTGCTATCTCTACCTCCCGGGTTCAAGTGATTCTCCTGCCTCAGCCTCCAGAGTAGCTGAGATTACAGGCCCTCAACATCATGCCCAGTTAATTTTTTACTTTTAGTATGTTTAGTAAATTTTGTATTTTTACTTTCACTATGTTGATCAGGCTGGTCTTGAACTCCTGTGCTCCAGTAATCTGCTCACCTTAGCCTCCCAATGTCCTGGGACTAAAGGCTCAAGCCAATTCTTTCTGAGGAATAAATCACCTGAAAATCCTCAAGCCTTTTTGTCAGGCACGTATTGGTCTTTTCTTCCTGGCTGGGGTCTGATGAATCACAGGTGAGCACTATTTTTCTTTGTTCCTTGCCAGTGAAAATCCTTAAACAATTTACTTCTGATGAAAAGAAATCCAAAATGGAGATAGTTATATGAGAGATATCTAAAGATGAACTGGGAGTGCCTGAAGAGTTGAATTAATCTCATACACACCCAGGCAGAATTTGATCTGTTTGAACAGGAAAGTTACAGATGTCCTGAAAAAGCAGTTGCATTTGACTTAAATTGTTTATACAAGGCCTGATCAAAAACCACCTGAAGAGAGAGCTGTGCTAAATAGCTGATGATTGCCTAGATACATTCTAAGCTGGCAACCAACCATTGCCCATCATAGACTGTGCTAAAATCTTTCACTTGTGTAAACTTTCAGTTAAACTTTATAAGCCCCTCTCTAACCTCACCTGAATGGAACATGATATAACTTATTGCTAGATTTGTGTCTCCCAGATTGTAATTTCTAAAAAACCTTGATTAAAATACTTTTTATATTATTTATTTCCCACAGGGTTTATTTTAGTCTTATGATTTAAAAATTCTTTTCTCAAAAAAGCAGAGTCCATTCTCTTCTCTGGAGAGCATGGCAGACACATGGTCTTGCAAAAGAGATAGCTAAAAATACATACATACATATAAATAGCAAGAATTTAAAACTCAAAATATTAAATATATTACAAAAATATATAAGCAATAGAATAAATATGATGAACAGAAGCATGGATAAAATCAACCGTAGGTTGAAAGTCTGAAAGTTCAAGTGAACATATTGAGGATGCTTTAGAAAAAAACTAAAGAGATAAATAGATTTTAAAATATAGAGCTGGGCTCAGTAGCTCTCACTTGTAATATCAGCTTATTGGGAAGCTGAGGCCAGGTGATCAGTTGAGGCCAGAAGCTTGAGAGCAGCCTGAGACCAGCCTAAGCAAGACACCTGTTATTAAAAAAATTTTTTTTAATTATTTTGGCATTGTGGCATGTACCTGTAGTCTCAACTACTTTGAAGACTGAGGCAGGAGGATCACATGAGCTCAGGAACTTGAGGTTACAGTGAGTTATAATCATGCCACTGTACTCCAGCCTGGAGTGATACAAAATCTAGTCACATTAAAATAGTGTATAATTATCAAGGACAAAAATAAAGTTGAATAACTTGATTAAAAAATAGAGCAATTGAAGGAAAAGGGGATGAAAATATAATTTCCTTTTTATTTTCTTGTCATTACTTAGACTTTTACACTAAACTAAAATTTTCTTATACTTTGCTGCCCAGTTAACCCCAGGGAATTTTTAATTAATTGGCTTAAAAATAGATACATAAGCTTTCCATTTTTTGCAAATTACTAGAGATGAACTTTAAATAAATGTTTAACCTCTAAATTTTCTAAATTGCAATGCTTAACAAAATAAAAAGTATAAAAAACACTTTGTAAAACAGTATGTAACTGCTGGTTTTAAAATATGATAAATCCAATTATGGCAAAGACTCGCCCTGTTGTTCACAATCTCTCCATTATATGAATGCTCCTTGTGGTGCTTAAACCTCAGCAAGAAAAAATATCTAAATGTCTTAACATTGCTTTAAAAGACAATGTACATAAAATGTAGAGATATATGACCAGCTCAGAAAACTGTGCATGCTTTCCACAGCAGGCAGAATGGAGCCTGGATACCAGGGTCACAGCTCATGAGAACATAGTGCTCAACTGTCAGAAAACAAGCAACAATTAGTGCAGAGGAATTGACAAGCCACCAACTGGGATGAGAAAAAGGAGCTGGTAGAATAATTTCCAAATTATACCAGAGAACATACAATAAACAGATCCTATGGCTTCATACATCAAAAACAAGGACAAACAGTGAGGATCACATTAAATTAAATTAGCAACAGGTAAAGTCTGGCTTTTAATCTTGAAACTTTAGTCCCTCTCCACAATTTTATCCCATGACCTGGTAATTATTTTCTCCCTTCTGCATGGTTTGGGCACTGGTCAGCTTCTGGCCACAAGGAGCTTCTTTTTCTAATAAGAGTACTTACATCATCTCTTAATACACTTCCTTTCCTTGCAAGCCGTACCCCAAAGAATAAATATTTAAAACTTTCCTGATGTTTTTCTTCTGCAGGGTTAATGGGCTCAGAGTGATGATAAGAAAAGCCAGTGAGTGTGTGGTGCCAGATAATGCTTAAAATGAGGACTTTATTCAGACAAGTCTAACACCATTAGCACCTGAGCACTCTTCTCTGAGACCTGAGGATAAACTCACTCAACTTGGAGCTACTACCACAGCTGATACCCACACAGGCACCACCTGTGGTCCTGGAGCCTGGCCTGTCCTGCCCATCACAGACACCACTGACACCAGCATGGAACGCTTGGGAACCAAAGGATTTTCTTGTCTTTGCTACTGCCATCATCCATGCCATAACTACTGCCCAGGGGCTCAATAAGCTGTCCACCCCCCTTGTTTACTGCAGGTGCCTAAGCAAGTCACGTGGAGGTCAAATAATTAGTCTGCCTGGACCTGATAATACTGCTGCCAGCCCCAAAACAGGCATACTAAGCCCACCACTGCCACCACTGGGGCCCGTTGACTGAAGCTCTGGTGTCCCTAACCCCAGCAAAACTTTACCACAGCCTCTGCTAACAATACCCCAAGCCACTGAAGAAGTTACAGACACCACTGATACTCTTTCAGCCAAAGAAATTATATAAAGACAGATCATGAATGTAGTGTCTCACACCTGCAATCCCAGCACTTTTGAAGGTCAATATGAGTGGCTCACTTGAGCTTGGGAGTTCAAGTCCAGCCTGGGGAAAATGGCAAAACACTGCCTCTACTGAAAACACACAAATTAGCCAGCCGTGGTGGTGAATGCCTGTAATCCCAGATACCTGGGGGGCTGAAGCACAAGAATTGCTTGAACCCAGAGGTGGAGGTTACAGTGAGCTGAGATAACACCAGTGCACTCTGGCCCGAGAGACAGAGTGAGACTCTGACTAAAAATTGATAGGTAGATAGATAGATAGATAGATAGATACATAGATAGATAGATACATAGATACATAAATACATAGATACATAGATAGGTAGACATAGATGAATATTGGAATGTTTGGTGTTCCGAAAGACAAAGAGAAAACAACTGATGAAGTTTCTATCAGAGGATAGGAGCAAGATGATGGAATCCTATGACAGGATAGGAGCAAGATTATAGAATAGAAATCTTCATCAATTGTCCACCTCCCCCCTAAGAAACCACAAAATAACAAATGTCTACAAATAAAAAAACATCTTTATAAGAACCAAAAATCAGAATACCCGCCCCAGCTCAGCCACAACAGGATAGGCTAACAGTCAGGGTCATGAGGCCCCCATTTCAGGCCCTAGCTCCCAGATAACATCTCTAGACACATACTGGGCCAGAAGCAAACCCATTGCCTTGAAGAAAAAAATCCAGTCCTGGCAGCATTTATCACCTGCTAACTAACTGAAGAACCCTTGAGACCAGAATAAACAGCAGTGTTATGCAGGTACTACATTGAGCACTTTCAGGGAATCTTTGAGACTCTATGGCTTTAGGTAGTGCATCAAAAAGGCTCTTGAAGCCCACAATTCCAAGACTTGACACTTGGATGGCATTTGTGTATTTGCCATAAGCCAGCGGGCAGCTCATTGCCATGAAAGGTGAGTCCCAGGCCAGGCAGCATTCACCAAGAGCTGATTTAAAAGACCATGGGTCTTAAGGGAACATCAGCAGTAATCTGTCAATGCTCATGGCCAGGGGTGGTGGTGGCTATGGGGCCAGGTTCCACTGCCTTTGGAAAGGAGAGGGAAGAGTGAAAAGATCTGCATCTTGCAATTTGAGTGTCATATCTGCTGCAGTACAATAAAACACCAGGTAGTCTTAAACTCTGGAACCTGATTTCCTGATGGCACTTCAGGACATGCCCAGATCCTGGGGGACCTCATTGATCTGAAGGAAAAGTCACAGGCCTGGCTGTTTTTGCCACCTGCCAAAGGTAAAGTTCCAAGGCTTTGAATGAACATAGGCAATAGCCAAAGACGGGTTAATACAGGTTTGGGGCAAGACCCAGTGCTGTGCTGGCTTCAGGTCTTATCCAGTGCAGTTATAGTGGTGATGTATGCACAAGTGCTTTTGTCACTACACCTCCAGGTCTGGGTGGCTCAGAACAGAGAGAGGGAATTTTTATGTATGGAAAAAAGTGAGGGAAGATATTGTCAGAGTAATACCCTCAAAGTAATAAGACCATCAAGTCAATACCTCACCAAGTTGAAAGAACCACAGCATTACAGCACTTTGGGTGCCCCCTAAAGCAGATATGATTTAGATCACAACACTCAAGTCTTGTCAAATATCTATAAAGCCTTCCTTAGAGGGACAACTACAAATAAGCACAGACAGTAAAGACTACAATAAGTGCCTAACTCTTCAATTCCCAGACACCAAAGAACATTTACTAGCATCAGTACAATTCAGGAAAACATTATCTCACCAAATCAACTAAATAAGTCACCAAAGTCCAATCCTGAAGAAACAGAGATACATGAATTTTAATACAGAGAGTTCAAAATAGTTGTGGTGATAAAACTCAAATAAATTCAAGATAACAGAAAGACAGAATTTGTAATTCTGTCAGATAAAATAGACAAACAGATTGAAATAATTAAGAAGAATCAAGCAGAAATCCTGGAGCTAAGAAATATAATTGACACTAAAGAATGTATCAGAGTACTTTAATAGCAGAATTGATCAAACAGAAAAAGAATCTGTGACCTTCAGACTCAATATCGAAACGTCGACACTCAAGACGCCTCGGGGAAGGGCCGCGGCGGGCCCGGGAAGCGAGGCCCACACGTGGGGCGCGCGGACACGGAGCGGAACAGCGGGCTCGGGAGGAGACGAGACCCCGGGCGAGGCCGTGGCGACCGGGGAAGGCGCGGGGAAAGGCAGCGAGCGGGAAGGGGTCGGCGGGCCACCGCGAGGATCCAGAGAGGAGCCTCGGGCACGGCCGACCGCAGCCAGGACACGCGCGGGGTCTCACCGCCAGCGGCCTCCGAGCACAAGGGCGGTCCCACGTGGCACCTGGAGCGGCCACCCGGCCTTCGGCGATTCCCCGCACCACTCGCGGGGGCTCGGGCTCCCCCCAACCACCACCGCGGTCGCAGCCAGCGCCCCGGAACGCTCTTCCCACACACACGGCAGGCCGACCCAACCACTCCGACGTCCACCGGACCCACGCGGGGCCGACCACCGGGGTCCCGAAGCGAAGGCACGCACCAGGGGGACGCGGACACCGGCCGACGGTGGCCGGGGGCGACGCCCCACGAGGCGGAGCAGGCTCGGGTCCCAGACGGGGCCGCCCCAGCGCAGCCAGAGAGTCGCTCGGAGAGAAAGAGGTCGGCAGGCGGTGGCGGGGAGGGGGCGCACACGCAGGGCCAGGGCCCACGAGGGCAGGGGCACGGGAGCCCGCCGAGGGCTAGCTCGGGCAGAAACCTCGGGCACCGCCAGGCCACCGGGAAAACACGACCGCGGGATCCCACCGCCACAGACACGAGGGCGGTCCCGCAGCCCTCCCGCCCGGGACGCGGGCCGGCCCTCGGCACCACCACGGAGCCAGCCCCCTCACGGGACCCGGACCCCGCCACCGGGGGCCCCGAAGCGACCCCAGCGACAAGCCCGACACCGGGGCGACGCGCCCAGAATCTGTCCATCCCCGACCCGCTCCGGGAGACCGGCACGCCCCAGCTTGGGGACGCTTTCCCGGGCCCAGGCGGCCCGACCCGTTGCCCCGCACACAGCGCGGCCGTCATTGCCAGCCACGGCTCGGCACGGGAGCGGACAGAGAGCCAGCTCGCAGCGGAAGGGAGTCACGCGCCAGACGGGACACCACACGCACATGCCGTCCAGCGACGGCCTCTCCAACTGCTAGGACGCCGGGCCCGGCCCGGCGGGACCCTCCCCCGACTCAGAGGGGGGAGGCGCGGGCCACAATAGGCGACGAGCGGCGCTCGGTCCCCACCGCAGGGACCGGCGGACCCCTCTCCTCTCCGCCACCGAGGAGAAGAGGGAGCTCTGCCCGGGCGCGAGCGAGTCCGATCGCTACGGCAGCGCTACCACAACGCAGACAGAGGTGGCGGGCCGGGGGAATCCGGTACCCCAAGGCACACCTCTCGGATCGCTAGAGAAGGCTTCCTCACCGAGGGCGGGTCACGCTCCCCCACCCACCGGTCGCCCCTCGTCGGGCCACTCACAGAGCCGCTCAGGAACACCTGGGGAAGGGAGGGGTGCGGTCTATGGCAAGAGGAGGAGGAAAGCCCGAGGCACCTCTCACCGCGGGTGGGAGGGGCGCACCTCACTCGACCGCCTCGACCACCACCCCCCGAGGAGCTGAGCTCCTCCTCAGGACCCACACGCAGACCCCCGCGGCAGCAACCGGGAGGAAGGGGCCCTGGGGGCGGGAACGACACCACCGCTCGGCCTCGGGCACCTGAGGGACAACCCGGAGCGCTCCAGGAGCACCGCAAAGGCCCAAGCGGAGCCGACGCTCGCACCACCCCGGCAAGGGCAGCACGACGGGCCGGCAGGGCGGCACCCCCACCGCCGCGGAGAGGGGCCGCCCCCGCAAGACAACCACCACAGGAGGCAAGAGCGAGGGATGCCTGCCGCGTCAGAGGACCCCGCCGCCCCCACCAGGCAGGGGACGGGGGAGCACAGCGAGGTCGAGCCAGATTCCGTGCCCCTGCGCCTCCTGACACAAGACCCCCGGCAAGACGGGGAGAACAGGAGAGGCGAGGGAGCCCCGCGGGCGGGATGAGAAGAGCGGTCCCATTCACCATGAATGTCCGTCCCTCAACTCACCATGGATCGGTCGCGGCCCAGGAGAGCGTGACGTCACCACATCGATCGGGAGAAGACCCAGAGCGCGGAGGCGACGGGGGTCGACCTCAGCAAAGCCGCCGAGCCAACCAGACCACGGTCGGCCGGCCCGCTCCGGGGGTGGGACGGCGGACAACCCCAGGGGAGAGGAGGACGCCTGACACGCACGGCATGGAGCCAACGGGGTCGGGGTTGTCGCAACCGTCCCGGGTGCCCGCAGCGGGGAGGGCGCGTGCAGGCAGAGGGGAGCCCACACCGGCCTTTTTCCCCACCACACCCGGGTGGGTCAGAGGAGACCCGGGCCCAGGGTGGCACCGGGGAGCCGGGACACTCAGACGGACGTGTGAGAGAGAGGCAAGGCACACAGGCCCCAGCCGGTGGGCGGCTCAAGCCAGAGCAGGGCCAGCCAACCAGATCACCGATACACCAGAGAATCCCCTCACGCATCCAGAGGCCCGACCTCTCCAGCGACGAGACGAGTCAAGTCGCCAGAAGACAGCGTGTCAGCAACAACCCGGCGGCCCAAAATGCCAACTCAGAGCGAAAGATATACCCCGCCCGGGGGGCAGGGGGTCGAGTCACCAGCCACACCGCCGACTCAGAAACGCGCGACACGGACATCTGTCCCCAAAAAGGCCACCATCGCAGCCAGACACGGAGCACCCGGGGCCGTCTGGTCGACCCCAAGACACACACGGGAGCGGCAGAGGGCCGGGGACACCCTCCGGGCCGCAGGGGCCACGCAGGGGCCACGCAGGGGCCGGCCCGTGCCTCCAGAGCGAGACTCTTTCGGCCGTCCCCTCCTCACACGCGAGGGACACACGAGACAGGGACCGAAGGCGCTCAGGGACCACTCTCCGACCAACTCCGAACGCGGGCGGGCGGGCTCAGAAGAAAAGGATCACGGCAGAGGGACCGCGGCCGGGCGCGGCACCCCGGGAGGATGGCGCAGGACGGCCCCCAACTCCCCACGGGGACTCCGTAAAGAAATTCGGCGGGTGCCTGCCTCGGGCAGACAGGGCCGGCGAAGGGCGTCCCTGGCCACCCGTGCCACGCCCGGAGGGTCCCCGCGGGTCACGCGGGTCGTACCTCGGGAGCTACGACGTGCTGGTCGACCAGCCCGGGCAGTCCCCACACCTCGCTCGGGCCCGGGAACTCGGAGACAGCCTGCCCCTATATAGCCCTGCACGCCTGAGCTCTGACTCACAAGTGACTCGCCAGAGCTCTGGCGCCACAGGGACAGCCCCGCTGACAGCCGCAGGCTTTCCGGAGCACTGCTTAGCTCACAGCGGTGACAGTCCCCTCCCTCGGCAGCTGCCACCGGAGCTCCGGAAGCCACGAGAACTATATAAAAGCGGCCGCCAGATGGAGCCCGACAACCGGCGACAACCGTC
>PVKV010019660.1:18900-41804 GCA_004027835.1 Alouatta palliata | reverse complement strand
CCCTGAAACCAATTATTTTGGTTTTTAAAATCTTTCCAGAGATCTTACAAAGTCCCAACTAACCAAAGCATAAATTTCTCTCCTCATAACAGACATTTAGAGATATATTGAATTGCAGTGTGTAGTACTGATCCCTTGGGCACCCCACTGGAAAATTCTTTGTGTCCTGATAATTACCTAATTATTCCTTTTGCTTCCTGTCTTTTAATCAGACTTTAAATTCTCCATGATTTCCTTACTTTTATTAATGGAACTGCAGGAAAAACTAAGCCAAAACCCTCTTTTGCAAGTTTGAACAAATTAGCCCAGTTTTTTCTTCATATGTAATTTATTTTTGATAGTTTTTCTTTCATGATTTTTGTATGGTAACTCATATTACATTTTTACAGACTCAAGATAGATTATAGACCTGACATTTATTCCTGCTAATATTACTTTTCTGTAATTAAAAATATCCTTTTAAAAAGATTGATTTATAATTTTATATATATAATTTTATTACAAAATCTATTTTTATTGGGTTTTGTAAAAGAAAAATGACACTGGACAAGTTAGACAAGACTATTCAAAACTATTATAAACAAGAGAGAAATTAAACTTGACTTCCTTGAAGAAAAAGGTAGGAAGGTCTTAAGCTTCCAGATGAGCAAGTGGGAAAGTACTAGAGGACTTTGGAGAAGGGTTGGTCATGGTGATTAGGGTTCAATTGTGTTTGCTAATGGGCTCTTAATGAAGTTAGGCTCCTACCCTGTCACAGAGAAGGGAATAGTGGCTCTACCTTTCCTGATGATTTTATTATCAAGGGATGGCTCTCAGGTGAAAAGATATTCCTGGTTTGTAAAATGACAAGCAGCTAGGAGAATATTTGCATCTCAAAGACGCAGAGAAAGAATTTATAACAGCAAATTCTCTAATGTAAATGCTGTAAGAAAAGGGAGGTTAGGGGCCTATTGCCAGGAAAAGGCTTGTCTAAACTTTAGTCAAGTTGAGAGGAATAGTTAAGGTCATCTAGGTCAGTTCAATAATTACTAATAAGAAAATGAATTCAATATGACCAGTAGTTCCTTACATAGATGAATATTTTCAAATCAATATTTCAGTGTCAAAGTATCAGGTTGCATTTTGCTAATGGCTGTAAGTGTGCCAATGCAGAATCTAATAATGAAGCTGAGCCCCACCCAGTAGTAATAAAATTTTCTAAAGTGTCTTTATATTTCAATCTATGAAAGAAAAATGAGTAGTATTTTATATCAGGTCCATAAAATTATTGACAAAGGTAATGAATTAACTTGTAACCTATTTATGAAAATGTTATCTTTAAATCTTGATTGAATGTCTTGGCTTCTGATAAAATCTTAGGTTCTCTACTTTTCTGCAGTGTCATGACCTGTGAAGGATCTGAGATTTTATGCTACTTGTAAGCTAGTTAGTTAGCTTGCTATAGTTTTACAGATGCTAGTGAAAGACAAGACTCCAGGACCATAGACACAGGACTTTATTACTAATAGTGTAGCAGGCAGCACAAGCTTCATGTTCTCATCTGTTCTCTTGGCCTTCAAGTCCCATGGGGAGTGATGTGGAGGCAGGCCCATTTTGTATCACATACAATTGATATGTATCATAGCTGGAAAACTCTGAATTTAGGCAATCCCCAATCTTATAAGGGTAATCTTTATTTTCCTAATCAAGGAACAAATCTGTCCTCTATCCTGAAGAGAGACACAATCTTTTTCTTTCAACATTAATCTTGAAAGATGTTCTAACAGTAAAAACTTATGTAACATACACAAATATCATGCAGAATTGTCTTCTAACCCTCAGAAATATTTTTTACCTCAATTTATTTTTTTGTCATCATATCTTAGTGTCCATCTTGTAATACCATTTTATTATAATAGTTAAATATGTGTATATATACACCAGCTGGAATCTATGGTTAGTACAGCGTTTCTTGCCCCCTAATCAGAAATTCATGTTCCAGAGGAGGCTACATAAGTATGTCAAACATCATTTTTAAAATCTACATTACAGAATTATTAGCATAAGAGATGTTTTGATGATTTTTCTTGGTAAAGGAAGTAATGTCCACAATATGTGACTGATTAGAAAAATAGTACCAGCATTCTCTCTGCTTGCAAAAGGCCTAAGAATTCAGCAGGCCCTAGAAATTAAACTAGGATTCTATGTAAGCAATTTTTTTCCACTTTAAGAGGACTCTGTAAACTCAAATGGCTTATAATTTTGATTAGGTCTTCTATCTTGATGTGTCATCCTAGAAGCAAATCTTCAAAACAAGATTCTTGTCAGAATGTCTGTAGATAGAGTGGGGATTTTACAAAGCCTAGGAGAACTGGTCATGTAAATGTTTTCTTTTCTTCTTATTATTTAATGCATATAAGATTGCCAGAATGAGGTCTAATACGATATGAGACTTGCATTCATTCTCACATATCACCTAACTACAAAGTTGTAGAGAAAGAGAAAGGCATATTAACCTTCATCTCTCATCACCTGAGTGTTCTAACATTTATTTTAAGCATCCAATATATGTTGTATGACTATACTGGCTAAGATCAATTTATAATCTCAGGGGGATGCCAGTAAATGATTCACATCTCGCTTGGGGAAGGGGAGGGGAATATGGCACCGTAATAACTTTGGTGCTGTAAGTACTCCCACTTTGGCCTATTTTAAGCTATTATAATGACACCATTGAACAGAAAGTTGGGAAGATTCGTGCATAATCGGCTTTCATGGGACAATAAAATCCAGCTCCAGTAACAGCTAACTTCAGCATATCATAGTATTCTAGTTTTTCTTATAAGCTAGTTATAAAAAGTGGAAATATTCATTTTTGGAGACTAATTCTCACTTATTTGGGGGAAATCAATAACTCAGTTGTAGAAACATTAAGTTACACTGCAATTTAATTGAAATCTCAAAAACAATACATATAAATTTTTATTGTTGATGCTTTCATCATGAAATTTGACAAGCATTCCCACTTTTTCTGTTTCTAAAGCATATTTGCCCATGTAAAAGTAAAAATTTATAGTTATCTAGGTTTAATAGTAGGAAAACAAAGATAAATTAATACATTACTACAGGTAGACATTATCGAATTTAACAAATAGAAAAGTTCTTGGATTTGAGACAAGAACTTTTTGAAGTAAAGGTAAAGACTCAAACTGTTTAAATACTGTAAGTTACTTTGCCAAAATGCATTAACCTCCCTTTGTTACTTTGGAATCTGTGTGTCTGCTGCAGGCACCACTACAGAGTGGTTGATAGGTATAGTCTGCAATCTGGACTGGCATAGTCAGCAGCAGCAGTCAAGAGTAAGTTATTTCAATCTGTGCTAGTGTGGCTGGAAAATTTACCTTCACACAGCTGCAATTCCATTTCACTCTGTCATGATACACTACACTGTGCCTGTTTCTTGATGAGCCAGGGCAGCATTACAACGTGGTGGCTAAAATTTCTACCTCTCAAACATAATTGCTAAGGCCAAATGTCAAAAGGAAGAGGAAAGACTACAAAAAAAAAAAAAAAAAAGAATACCTTCTTAATGAAAATACCAAAATGAATCGAGGGATGCAAAAACATATATAAATATTATATTTTCATTTTAATTTTAGTAACTTCTGTGCTCGTCAAATGCCTGCAAAATGATCAAGTGAGATTATCTTGTTTTTTCTTTTTCACAATTTTTTTTGACATTTAAGTTCAAGGGTACAAGTGCAGGTTTTTTACCTGGTAAACTTGTTTTATGGTGTTTGTCAAACAGAGTTTTCATCCAGGTATTAAGCCTAGGACCCATTAGTTATTTCTCCTGATCCCCTCCCTCCTCCTACCCTCCGCTCTCTGAAATGTCCCAGTGTTTGTTGTTCCCCTCTATGTGTGCATGTGTTTTCACCATTTAGCTCTCACTTATAAGTGAGAACATGTGGCATTTGATTTTCTGTTCCTGTGTAAGTTTGCTAAGGATAATAGCCACCAGCTCCATCCGTGTCCCTGCAAAAGACAGGATCTCCAAGACATACAGGATTAGGTGAAGAGACCAAATCTATTACTGATTGGTGTGTCTGAAAGAAATCAGGAGAATCGAACCAATTTGGAAAGTGTATTTCAGGATATCATTCATGAGAACGTCCCCAACCTAGCTAGACAGGTCAACATTCAAATTCAGGAAATGCAGAGAATCCCAGTAAGATATTTCATGAGAAGATCATCAACAAGACACAATCATCACATTCCCCAAGGTAAAAATGAAAAAACAAAAAACAACAACAAAAACAACTTAAAGGCAGTTAGAGATAAAGGCCTCCTCACTACAAAGGGGAGCTCATCAGACTTTACTTTTTTTTTTTTTTTTGGTTTTGTTACATATTTGTGAAGTTAAAAACAAGCGATAAAAAGTAAAAACTGCCATACAATTTTTTTTGGTTCTCATTTTCAGTTTCAATCTCCTCTACAACAGATAAAAAGACAACAGAACAGTCCTTTTTTTTTTTTTTTTTTTTCTTTTAGACAACATAGTCTTGCTTTGTCATCTAGACTGCAGTATAGTGGCATAATCTCAGCTCACTGCAACTTCTGTCTTCTGGATTGAAAAGAGTCTTGTGCCTTAGCCTCCTGAGTAGCTGGAACTATAGGTGCCTGCCACCATGCCCATCTAATTTTTTGTATTTCTAGTAGAGACAGGGTTTCACCATGTTGGTCAGGCTGGTCTTGAACTCCTGACCTCAGGTGATCTGTGTGCTTTGACCACCCAGAGTGCTTGGATTACAGGTGTGAACCAAGGCAGAACTTTTTAAAGATACCTTAATACAACAAGAAATCTGTATCTATATAAAGTAAAAATTAACAGTCCCTTGGTTAATTATTTGATTTAATAATCGTTTATGACAGAGAATCTTCTTTGTTTACAATCAGTGTTCTGAAGTGACTTTGATAGAGATTTTATAAAATGTTATTTCATTTCTGTTTTTAGAGATGGGTCTCACTCTGTCGCCCAGGCTGTAGAGTGGCGGTGTGATCATAGCTCATATTAGCCTCAAACTCCTATGCTTATATTATCCTTCCTCCTGCCTCAGCCTTCTGAGTAGTTTAGACTACTGGTGTGGGTCAACATATCCTGCTAATTAAAAAAAAATTGTAGAGATGGTGTCTCACTTTGTTGACTCATTCTGGTTTTGAACTCCTGGCCTCATGTGATCCTCCTGCCTCAGCCTTCAAATTCCCATCCTCCTGCTGGGATTACAGGTGTGAGCCAACAGGCTGGGCCTGATTTTCTAAGTAATTGATAATGGGGCCTTATATCACTAGAGTATGGGAATGGGATTCAGTGAGTATGTGAATATTGTGAAATTATGTGAAAAGTTTTGTAGATACTGGTAGTTTTACATTTATTGGAAGACATTCAGGAGCATTTATCAGTTTCTCAAAAGGGAATGTGACTTTCAGAAATTAGGAACCAGTATGTTAATTTATATATTGTAGTAATATAATACATGGTTACGTAAACATGGAAATACAAATATATCTACTAAATTAATGCCACTCATCAACTTGACGGGTTACTATTTCCCTGTTAGCTTGAGCTAACAGTGCAACCAGTAAAGTCATCCCACTGATTTGGATATAAAGACTGTTATAGGAAACCAAAGTAAAGTTGTTACAAGAATATTTCTTGTAGAAAAAACACTTATACTGATCTTATTAGCAGATTATTACAAATAAGCTTCCAAGCTGAGGCAGTTAATATTTATGATGCCAAAGTGAGGAAATCCGTGGCAGAGAATAATTGCAGACTGCATATATATAATATTTTTAAATTTAAGAAGTCAAGTATCTGTGAAATCAATAGATAAAGCACCCAAGCATGGAGCACGTATCGTTATTTTTATAAAACTCATAGATATGTATAAGGTGAAGCAAAATTTGAGAAAAGCCATTCTAAGAGAAAAGAAACAACTGAAACACTTCATTATCTGTGTCTAAGGAGGCCCTACCATTACTGTCAGCCTGGCTAAACTTTAGGCAGCCTTCTTTCTGACTCAAGGGTCTGACCTCCTTTTCCTCAGACTATTTACTTTAGAAAAGCTTGTACTCCTTTTGAGGTATAAATCTTTTAAAAAGCTTCTTGACAGTTTTACAACCAAACAGTGATTCCACTAGTAGGTCATTGTCAAGGACCTACTAGTGGAGCCATTTCTTTGAAACTTTAAAATGTAAATGCTGAAGGAGATCCCACTTCGATCTTCCAGTCTCCATTAGAGAGTAGGACTGTAAGGTGGATCCCTTGTTTCAAAGTGTGAAAACTGCATTCTGTCACGGAGATAAGAGAGAGCTTACTCTCTGTTGGATGAGGCCTAAGATCTTCCTGCCCCAGGCCTTAACATCTGTTCTGCTTTTTGTTTAGTGGAGTGTAGACTGCATTTTCATTTCTCCCCACTATTGCATAGCCTTGAATAAAGTCTTCCCTGCTTGCTAAACTTCGGTGCAAGTTTTGCTTTGATTACTGTTAAGAATGGGGATTAGCCAATAAGACTACAGTTTCCATACTAACTTACGTATCCTTTGCAGAAAGCAGATAGTAAGACCTACTTGACCTGTATGTTCTCAATCATAGAGCATGTGAGAATCACCTGGGGCACCTAAAAAGAACTCTGATTAGACATTTCCCAAAGTGATTCCGATTTTCTTTGTTAGTGGGTGCGATCTCATAGTGGATAGTTTTATATTTCCCCAGTTGATCATAATCTGTACCTTGGATTACAAAACAGTTAAATAATCATTTTGTACTGATGCGTTAGTAAGAATGTCACAGAAAAGGAAGAACAAAAGATTGAGGAAAAACAATTTGAAATGCAGACCTGAAATTGTGTTGACCATTAAATAATTTTCTTTTGGATAGTGTTATTATTGGATTGTATTTGTTACTAAAGATTAGTTTTATAATTATGTAAGTTTTTACCAAGTGATGTAAGTAGCATTGTAGCAAAGTCCATTTCTTTTTATATGAATAACAGTCTAAGTAATTGAGAAGCAAAACAAGAAATTGCCATTTATATCTACAATGTTAAGACCCTAATTGTCTATATGAGACTGTGCATTTCTGAGGGGTTTGTTGATTACTCAAGGCTTATATAGAGATATAAAGATTATTTTTTATTCCTTTAGATATTAGTTAATAAGGTTTTCTACAAATTGTTCACAGAAGAATTGACTTCTATTGGTAATTTCCAAATGACATAATAAAATTATAAATATTTTTTCGGCAAAGAAAATTATACTTTACTAAAATGTAAAGTATAACCAGAATTAATTCTGGATTAAACCAGAATTTCTTAACAGTGACACTATTGACATTTTATGCCAGCAGCTTCTATATTGTGGCAGGGGTGGTTGTGTAGAAACTGTCTTGTACATTGTAGGATGTTCAGCTGCATTCCTGGATTCTGCCCATTCAATGCTGTTTTTTTCCTCACAAAATGAAATGTGATTGTAGAGAGTCATTTCTATGGAGGAGTCATTATGGTAGCATTTTCACATAGATTATTATTTCTTTTAATTCTAGGAACTACTCCATGAAATGGGCATGATCATCAACTTCATTGTTTTACAGGTAATAAAACTGAAGTTTACAGTAAATTGTAGTAAGAGGGGCTAGAGAGTAGGAATTTCATACTATTTTGAGCTCTTCAGTTTGTAACCTTTAGAGTTATCTCCTGGTTTTCCATGATAGTAAGTTTTTCTTGGACTTTTGTTCAGGCACCAACATTCCTCTACATACATGATTCTTCACAAATAGCACTGGCCTTTCTATTAACTCTAAAGTGTAGTCTATAGTCCAACAAACTGTAAAAGTAAGGAGTGTTAAAATTCTTTATTTAAAAGCATTCATTATTACTTACATTTCTAAATGAATGTAAGAAAGGCAATAACTTAGCAAACAGAAAGTTCAATCAGATATGCTCAGGCAGGGGTCTTACGGTATTTCAATGAGGAATGATGCCCATTTCATGGCTAAAGTGGCAGGACACAAAATGTAATGGAATTGCACAAATTCAGAACATGTTTTCCTAATTTGAGGAGTTTTGAACTTCTGCATTATCCATGAATCAGAGAAAAATAAGGCATGCCGACCTATAAAAAAAGTCTCTCTCTCGATCAGCTATGTTACCATACTATGGCTCTGTTACTGTTTATACTTGCATTTGTTCAGAGTTGTGTGTTTGAAGGAAATAAAAAAATGTCACCCCATAATATACTTATTTAACATTGCTATTCAGAAGGCCTATAAACAGAAGGAGCCCTGCAAAGCTACCTTTTGTGAGGGAGACTTGCATCTGAAGCAAATGTGCGTTGATGTATCCAGGTTTTCTCTGAAGCCTTCTCTTGCAGAACAACCCTTACAAAGATTAACTGAGAGTCAGACAGCTTTCAAGATTTCTTTCTTTTTTTTAATTGTGTTTTAGGTTTTGTGATACATGTGAAGAACATGCAAGATTGTTGCATAGGTACACACATAGCAGTGTGATGTGCTGCCTTCCTCCCCATCACCTATATCTGGCATTTTTCCCCATGCTATCTCTCCCCAACTCCCCACCCCCCGCTGTCCCACCCCTATTTCTCCTCAACAGACCCCAGTGTGTGATGCTCCCCTCCCTGTGTCCATGTGTTCTCACTGTTCAACACCCACCTATGAATGAGAACATGCAGTGTTTGATTTTCTGTTCTTGTGTCAGTTTGCTGAGAGTGATGGTTTCCACGTTCATCCATGTCCCTACAAAGGACACGAACTTATCATTTTTGATGGCTGCATAGTGTTCCATGGCGTATCTGTGCCACATTTTCCCTGTCCAGTCTATCATCGATGGGCATTTCAGTTGGTTCCAGGTCTTTGCTGTTGTAAACAGTGCTGCAATGAACATTCGTGTGCATGTGTCCTTATAGTAGAACAAATTATAATCCTCTGGATATATACCCAGTAATGGGATTGCTGGGTCAAATGGAATTTCTATTTCTAGGTCCTTGAGGAATCGCCACACTGTCTTCCACAAAGATTGAACTAATTTACACTCCCACCAACAGTGTAAAAGCGTTCCTATTTCTCCACATCCTCTCCAGCATCTGTTGTCTCCAGATTTTTTTTAATGATCGCCATTCTAACTGGCATGAGACGGTATCTCAATGTGGTTTTGATTTGCATTTCTCTAATGACCAGTGGTGATGAGCATTTTTTCATAGTTTGTTGGCCTCATATATGTCTTCTTTTGTAAAGTGTCTGTTCATATCCTTTGTTGTTTTTTTCTTGTAAATCTGTTTCAGTTCTTTGTAGATTCTGGATATCAGCCCTTTGTCAGATGGGTAGATTACAAAAATTTTTTTCCCATTCTGTTGGTTGCTGATTCACTCTAATGACTTTTTCTTTTGCTGTGCAGAAGCTGTGGAGTTTGATTAGGTCCCATTTGTCTATTTTGGCTGTTGTTGCCAATGCTTTTGGTGTTTTGGTCATGAAGTCCTTGCCTCTGCCTATGTCCTGAATGGTTTTGCACAGATTTTCTTCTAGGTTTTTTTGGTGTTAGGTCTTATGTTTAAGTCTTTAATCCATCTGGAGTTAATTTTAGTGTAAGATGTCAGGAAGGGGTCCAGTTTCTGCTTTCTGTACATGGCTAGCCAGTTTTCCCAACACCATTTATTAAACAGGGACTCCTTTTCCCATTGCTTGTTTTTGTCAGGTTTGTCAAAGATCAGATGGTTGTAGATGTGTGGTGTTGCCTCTAAGGCCTCTGTTCTGTTCCATTGGTCTATATCTGTTTGTTTTGGTACCAGTACCATGCTGTTTTGATTACTGTAGCCTTGTAGTATAGTTTGAAGTCTGGTAGTGTGATGCCTCCCACTTTGTTCTTTTTGCTTAGAATTGACTTGGCTATGGAGGCTCTCTTTTGGTTCCATATGAAGTTTAAGGTGGTTTTTTCGAGTTCTGTGAAGAAGGTCATTGGTAGCTTGTTGGGGATAGCATTGAATCTGTAAATTACTTTGGGCAGTATGGCCATTTTCACGATATTGATTCTTCCTAACCATTAACATGGAATGTTACTCCATCTGATTGTGTCCTCTCATTTCGTTGAGCAGTGGTTTGTAGTTCTCCTTAAAGAGGTCCTTTACATCCTTTGTTAGTTGTATTCCTAGGTATGTTATTCTCTTTGTAGCAATTGTGAATGGGAGTTCATTCTTGATGTGGCTCTCTTTAAGTCTGTTATTGGTATATAGGAATGCTTGCGACTTTTGCACATTGATTTTGTATCCTGAGACTTCGCTGAAGCTGCTTTTGCTGAAGCTGCTTATCATTTTCATGAGATTTTGGGCTGAGACGGTGGGGTCTTCTAGATACACAATCATGTCATCTGCAAATAGACACAATTTGACTTCCTCCTTTCCTATTTGAATACCCTTTATTTCTTTTTCTTGCCTGATTGCTCTAGCTAGAACTTCCAATACTATATTGAATAGGAGTGGTGAGAGAGGGCATCCTTGTCTAGTGCCAGATTTCAAAGGGAATGCTTCCAGTTTTTGCCCATTCATTGTGATACTGGCTGTTGGTTTGTCATAAATAGTTGTTACTATTTTGAGATACGTTCCGTCAATACCTCATTTATTGATGGTTTTTAGCATAAAGGGCTGTTGAATTTTGTCAAAGGCCTTCTCTCTCTGCATCAGTTGAGATAATCATGTGGTTTTGGTCTTTGGTTCTGTTTATGTGGTGAATTATGTTTATAGAGTTGTGTATGTTGAACCAGACTTGCATCCTCAGGATGAATCCTACTTGATCATAGTGGATATGCTTTTTGATGTGCTGTTGCAATAGGTTTGCCAGTATTTTATTGAAGATTTTTGCATCTCTGTTCATCATGGATTTTGGCCTGAAGTTTTCTTTTCTTGCTGAGTCGCTGCTGGGTTTTGGTAACAGGATGATGTTGGTCTCATAAAATGATTTGGGAAGGATTCCCTCTTTTTGGATTGTTTGGAATAGTTTCAGAAGGAATGCTACCAGCTCCTGTTTGTATGTCTGGTAGAATTTGGCTGTGAACATATCTGGACCTGGGCTTTTTTTTTGGGTGGTAGGCTCTTAATTGGTGCCTCAACTTCAGCCCTTGTTATTGGTCTATTCAGGGTTTCGGCTTCTTCCTGGTTTAGGCTTGGGAGGGTGCAAGTGTCCAGGAATTTATCCATTTCTTCCTGGTTTACCAGTTTATGTGCATAGAGATGTTTGTTTGTAATAATCTCTGATGATGGTTTGTGTTTCTGTGGAATCAAGATTTCAAAGAAACATTTACCACTTCTTTTCAGGGCTGCAACCTGTGGGATTCCATCTACATAACAAAACTGGTTTTGCTAGTCAGGTCTCCTCTTCTCCCCTCCTGTAACCAGTTTTGCCAGAGCCAAGCCCCATTCTTTCTGTAATCTCAGTATGGCACATGTGCTACTGAGCTACACTCATAGGTTGGGGGTAATCACTTTGTGGTTCTTCCAGATGTGCTTGTTAACACATTTGTATGCCTTTTCTCAAATCAATTAGTCTTTTGTGAGTCGACTCTAAAGCAAAATTTTAGAGGACAAAGGGAAGTGTTTCCCTTAGTCCCTACACTTTAAATTTAAAAATTTTAAATTTATTTCCATTGAATGAAGCAGCAGCAGCCACAAACAAACCTCTCGAACACCGAACTGGGAAGGAAGTGGTGATTTTTTTGGCCAGGAGCTACGCAGGCATGCATATCTTAACAACCGAGCTCCCTGGCTAGAAAATCCTAGCCCCTTATAAAGGCTTACAATTCTAGAAATTACATGTGAAAGGGTCTTGATCTATGAAGTAGGCATGGGGTACATGACTTAGGTGGGGGTCTGATCATGTTTAAGTAAAAACAATGCCTTTTGGAAAGATTCCTCCATACCATACCTGCCATCTATAGGAGTACCATTAAGGGTGGTGTCCAGTCTGCCAGCTTTTACCTCTCCTATTGAAATGCAAGGTAGAAGGCTAGGGGGAAGTGGTTGTAGAAGCTTGAGAGGATTAAGGATCTACTTCCTCATGACTATATGCTTATATTTTAACAATGCTATTGCAAAGTAATAAAAATATGAAATATTGAATGTATGGCTTAAGAGATCTACACTAAATGAGTAGTTTTGCTTTGTGATTCTGACTACCATGTGTGTCTGTGTTTATCAAAAAAAATTTTAATTCTTAAAGCAGTGTGAGTTTGATCTAGAGTTTTTTCTGATTTGGTCAATGCTGAGCTTGAGTATTGATTTTCTAAAGTTAGTTAGTTGCAAGAATAAAAGGTAGCTGGAGTGGCTGGGGATTCAGGAGAATGCCTTATAGTCTTCACTGACTCACACAGTAACACCAAATACACAAGAACCTAAGAAAACACCATTTCCTTCATATGCAGTTTCAGACTATTTCACCTTACCTTTGTTACTCAACGTTTCGTTATTATTTTTAGCTCTTTGGAGCTTTTTAGAAATACAGAAACCTAGGTTCCATTCCAAATATGTCATTCAAAATTTGTTTTTAATTTTTGTGTCTTTGAGGATGAGACTTACCATTTCCTATGCCCACCAGAACACAAGTCATAAGCCCTTCTTTCCTTGTCTAGAGTTTCTGGCTTTCCCACTATAAGAACTGAAGATCCCGCAGCTGAAATGACATCATGAAAAGGCCTTCATTCAGGTAGAGTTGTTTCTCTTGTATGGTCTCTATTTAATAACTTCCACCTTTGTACATTTCAACTTCTGTGTGTGAACACTGAGAAAGATAAATAGACAGAGTCTTTAAGTAAGAGAGACAACAACTAAAAACAACAATGAAAACTTATTCAGTTACAACCACAGCAATACATAGGTCTTTACAAAAGTAGCAGTTCCATTGTGCAGGCAGTGATAAATGTGAAACCATAACTTCTGGAAATTCTGTAAACAGTCGTGGTAGTAAATAGAAAGAAACAAGAGTGGTTCACAGATAAGGATATGAAGCATATACTCTGTATTTTACCAAAAATGATGTTCATATATTTTGTAGACTAGAGAGCCTTTTTAAAGAAAAAAAATTCATAACCAAATGCCTTCTAGAATTCTCTATTAATGAATTGTCAATGTAGTATTTTATTTAAAACATAGCAATATTACATATTTTCTCTATCATTTTATAAAATATCTATAAGAAAGAAAACAATGGAATGTATCTCCTTTAACATTTTCTACATAATATACTCTTTTTAATCTCTACAGATCTTTGCTCATTTTAAAAACCTTTATATGCATGGCTATCGTGTTTTTCAAATGAGATTTGTAATTTATTGCTTCATATTCTCTTTATTAAGTCCCTTCTAGAATAATAGAAGTAGAAAGATAAATGCTCAGCATACTTGCTTATTTTCTACATATAACTGTAGTATGTTAGCATATTTATGTCTAAATTGATACCAAAAAGACTAGAAGATAACATCAAAGAAGCCATTTAATTAATTTCATTAAAGTCATTTTTGATGCCTTAATTAAGGTTACGGTTTCTCCAGTCCAGTGGACTTGAAATTCACTAAGAGTGGAAATACCAGTATACATTATTTTACTTTTAATAAGCTACAGTTTCAGCAAGGTAAAATTTGATAAATTTTTAAATAAAATGTATTTTTACTTGTTACCAATAAATTATGCTATTAATAGTACATGGGCTTTAACTTTATCTATGTCACTGTATTATCTGTTTTTATTTATCATAAATTAGTAGGTAGAGACTTTTTTTGCATTTCTAAGTTTTATGATACTATGTGTAGTTAAACCATTTTTCACATGTTATCCCTCATTATATTAGTTGGATAATTATCCTAAGCCCATCAACTTTGTAAAACACTTAAAAATTAAGACATAGAGCAAATTAGAGAAACTGTATTGATATCAGTTTACTGTATAGAACTTTAAAAGTTCTATATTTTCAAAAATATTTTCAAAAATAATGAGGGCTCCAAAACTTTTATTACTCTTCTAGCCTCTCAAACATATTAAAGAAGAGAAAGTTAACAGAAGAGAGACTAAAGGTAAGGAAGACTTAAAGTACCAAAAAGAGATAAGGCAAGTGGGGGTCTGATGACTGATGAGGACAAGAAGAAGTAATAGTGGGAGACTTTAACACTCCACTGTCAATATTAGATCAACGAGACAGATAATTAACAAGGATATCCAGTACTTGACTTGAACTCAGACCTGGACCAAGCAACCCTACTAGACATCTACAGAACTCTCCACTCCAAATCCACAGAATATACATTCTTCTCAGCATCACATCACACCTACTCTAATTGGAAGTAAATCACTCCTCAACACATGCAAAAGAACGGAAATCTTAAGAGTCTCTCAGACCACAGTGCAATTAAGTTAGAACTCAGAATTCAGAAACTAACTCAGAATCGCACAGCTTCATGGAAACTGAACAACTGGCTCTTGAATGTTGACTGGATAAATAATGAAGTGAAGGCAGAAATAAAGATGTTCTTTGAAACCAACGAGAACGAAGACACAACATACCAGAATCCCTGAAAAACATTTAAAGCAGTGTCTAGAGGAAACCATCATATAGCAATAAATGCCCACATGAGAAGCAAGGAAATATCTAAAATTGACATCCTATCAATCATCAAAATTGAGAGAGCTAGAGGAGCAAGATAAAAAAAAAAAAAAAAAAAAAAAAAAAAAAAAAAAAAAAAAAAAAAAAAAAAAAAAAAAAAAAAAAAAAAAAAAAAAAAAAAAAAAAAAAAAAAACAAAACAAAACTCAAAACATAGCAGAAGACAAGAAATAACTAAGATCAGAGCAGAACTGAAGGAGATAGAGAAACAAAAAAATTCCAGGAGCTGGTTTTTTGAAAAGATCAACAAAATAGACTGCTAGCCAGATTATTCTTTCTTTTATTATTAATCAAATAGATGCAATAAAAAACAATAAAGGGGATATCACCACAGATTCCACAGAAATACAACCAACCAACCATTAGAGATTACTACAAACAACTCTATGCACATAAACCAGTAAACCTGGAAGAAATGGATAAAGTCCTGGACACTTGCATCCTCTCAAGCCTAAACCAGGTAGTAGTCAAAACCCTGAATAGACCTATACCAAGGGCTGAAGTTGAGGCAGCAATTAATAGCTTACCAACCAAAAAAAAGCCCAGATCCAGATGGGTTCACAGCCAAAATCTACCGGACATAAAAAGAGGCGCTGGTACAACTCCTTCTGAAACTATTCCAAACAATCCAAAAAGAGGGATTCCTTCCCAAATCATTTTATGAGACCAACATCATCCTGATACCAAAACCCGGCAGAGACTCAACAAGAAAACTTCAGGCCAACATCCATGATGAACATAGATACAAAAATCTTCAATAAAATACTGGCAAACCAATTGCAACAGCACATCAAAAAGGTTATCCATTACTATCAAGTAGGCTTCATCCCAGGGATACAAGGCTGGTTCAACATACACAAGTCTATAAACATAATTCACCACAAAAACCAAATGATTATCTCAATAGATGATGCAGAGAAAGCCTTTGACAAAATTCAACAGCCCTTTATGCTAAAACTCTCAAACTAGGTATTGACAGAACATATCTCAAAATAATAAAAGCTATTTATGACAAACCCACAGCCAATATCATACCGAATGGACAAAAACTGGAAGCATTCCCTTTGAAATCTGACACTAGACAAGAATGCCCTCTGTCACCACTCCTATTCAATATAGTATTGGAAGTTCTAGCCAGAGTAATCAGGCAAGACAAAGAAATAAAGGGTATTCAAATAGGAAAGGAGGAAGTCAAATTGTCTCTATTTGCAGATGACATGATTATATATCTAGAAGACCCCATCATCTCAGCCCAAAATCTCCTGAAACTGATAAACAACTTCAGCAAAGTCTCAGGATACAAAATCAATGTGCAAAAATCACAAGCATTCCTATACACCAATAACAGACTTAAAAAGAGCCACATAAGAATGAACTGCCATTCACAATTGCTACAAAGGAATAAAATATCTAGGAATGCAACTAACAAAGGATGTAAAGGACCTCTTCAAGGAGAACTGCAAATCACTGCTCAATGAAATAAGAGAGGACACAATCAGATGGAGTAACATTCCATGTTCATAGTTAGGAAGAATCAACATCATGAAAAGGGCCATACTGCCCAAAGTAATTTACAGATTCAATACTATCCCTATCAAGCTACCAATGACCTTCTTCTCAGAACTGGAATAAAACACCTTAAACTCATATGGAACCAAAAGAGAGCCCACATAGCCACGTCAATTCTAAGCAAGAAAAACAAAGCGGGAGGCATCAGACTACTGGACTTGAAACTATATTACAAGGCTACAGTAATCAAAACAGCAGAGTACTGGTACCAAAACAGAGATAGTGACCAATGGAACAGAGCAGAGGCCTTGGAGGCAATGCCACATATCTACAACCATCAGATTTTTGGCAAACTTGACAAAAACAAGCAATGGGGAAAGGATTCTCTTTAGTAAGTGGTGTTGGGAAAACTCACTAGCCATGTGCAGAAAGCAGAAACTGAACCCTTTCCTGACACCTTACACTAAAATTAACTTATCATCAGTGATCATTAGAGAAATGCAAATTAAAACTACATTTAGATACCATCTCATGCCAGTTAGAATGGTGATCATTAACATATCTGGAGACGACAGATACTGGCAATGATGTGGAGAAATAGGAACACTTTTCCACTGTTGGGGGGGAGTGTAAATTTGTTCAGCCATTGTGGAAGACAGTGTGGCGATTCCTCAAGGACTTAGAAATGGAAATTCCATTTGACCCAGCAATCCCATTACTGGGTATATATCCAAAGGATTATAAATCATTCTATTATAAGGACGCATGCACATGAATGTTCACTGCAGCACTGTTTACAATAGCAAAGACTAGGAACCAACCCAAATGCCCATCAATGCCAGACTGGACAGGGAAAATGTGTCACATATACACCATGGAATACTATGCAGCCATAGAAAACAATGAGTTCGTTTCCTTTGTAGGGACATGGATGAACCTGGAAACCATCATTCTCAGCAAACTGACACAGAACAGAAGGTCAAACACTGCATGTTCTCACTCACAGATGGGTGTTGAACAATGAGAACACATGGATACAGGGAGGGTAGCATCACACACTGGGTTCTGTAGGGGGGAACTAGGTGAGGGACAGTGGGGGGTAGGGAGTTGGGGAGGGATAATATGGGGAGAAATACCAGATATAGGTGATGGGGAGGAAGGCAGCAAACCACATTGCCATGTATGTACCTATTCAACAGTCTTGCATGTTCTTCACATGTACCCCAAAACCTAAAATGCAATAAAATATATAAAAGCATGGTCTCTGAATCTTCAGCACTGAAGAATGGTGACCTTAATAAATGTGAAACCATAAGAAATGTGAAAACCTTAATAAATGTGAAACCTGACCACTCTAAGACTTAAGTAAATATTCAACCCACTCTTATCACTGTTGCCCTGCAGAAATCATAGATCTATTTGGAAGTAGCATATAGTAAAAGAAAAAGGCAACAAAATTGACCTATACTCAGCACTAAGTAAACTATACTTCCAGACAATCAGTAAAACAAATCCAAGTCCTAATTGATGCATTTCTGTCAAATACTCCAGAAAAGAAATCAGGAGCACAGCTTTCTCTTATGGGTGTACACATTTCTGGAGTCTGTTATATTTTGTGCAGTTTATTCTATACTATCTCTCTTCTTCTGGGGTTAAACAACTTCATACCAATATATAAGTGCTTTTGTACTAATAAAGAAAAGAAAGATTGCTCTTTCTGCTCTTTGACTATAGCGTTGGTTGTAGAAATTTTCATTCCAAACCGCACTGCAATTTCCAATTTAAAATTTATGTCTAAAGTCAATGTGTTATATAATCTAATTATTCTTACTTATTAAGTATGAGAAATACTTTTGATACAAAATGGGATAATTAACAATTTATGTCAATAGCCAAATACATGCATTTATTTTTATAGTGGAAAGTTCATCTCCATCATAGAACTGACAGAGACCAGTTCTCTTTGTAAAGTAGAGATGAAGAGACCCAGATTAAATTTTGGTATACTTCCCTATCTTCACCGAAATATGGGGATAGCAACCAGTATTTGAGGATTTCTAAAGGGTAAATAAAAAAATATATAATATGTTTAGAAGTGTCCTAACATATATTTGGTACTAAATAGTTACTAATATCTGTCTTTCTTACTTAAAAAATGGCAGGAAAAACATTGATAAAATAAAATTCAGCTGGAAAATCTAGACAAAATAAGTTTCTATACAAATACAACTTGCCAAGACTGAATCAGAAATAAATCTGAACTGACCAATAACAACTAGAAAGATTTAATCAGTAATAAAATATCTTCCAACAAAGGTAAGGCCAGGAATGGATGGCATCACTGTTGAATTCTACTGAACATATAAAGAGAAATAACAGCAATTATCCAAAAACTTTTTCAAAAATTTTAAGAGGAGGAAATTACTCCTAATTTATTCTACAAAGCCAGCATTATCCTAATATCAAAACCAGACAAAGACAAAAGAACCAAAAAACCAGCAAACTAAAGGCCAATATCCCTGATAAACATAGACACAAATAACCTTAAGAAAATACCAGGAAATTGAATCCAACAGAATATCAAAAAGGTAAGACACCATGATCAAGTGGGATGTAAAGCTAGTTCAACATATACAAACCAATAAATATATCACAACAACAGAATGTAGGACAAAATTCATGATTATCTTAATAGATGCAGAAAAATAATTTGACAAAATTTAAGAGCCTATCATGATAAAAACTCTTAACAAACTAGGCATAGAAGGGACTTTCCCCAACATCATAAAGACCATATATGACACACTCAGAGCTAACATCATACTAAATGGGGAAAAGCGGAAAGCCTTTCCTTTAGGAACTAGAACAAGATGAGGATGCCCACTTTTTCACCATTTGTATTCAAACTAGTGCTGACAGTTCCTGCCATGATAATTAGACAAAAAAAAAAAAAAAAAAAAAAGACAAAGAAATAAAACAAAAAAAATTAAAAAAGGAAAGGAGGAATTCAGGTTGTTCCTTTTTGAGGACGACGTGATCCTGTATTTAGAAAAACTTAAAGACTCCACCCAAAGCCTCTTAGATTTGATAAATTTTGTGTCATTGTAGGATACAAAATCAACATATAAAAATCAAGAGTTTTCTATAAGCCAATTGATATGGTTTGGCTGTGTCCCCACCCAGTTTTTATCTTGAATTGTAGTTCTCATAATCCCCACATGTTGTGGGAGGGACATGTGGGAGGTAATTAAATAATGGGGGAGATTTCCCTTATGCTATTCCCGTGATAGTAAGTTCTCACAAGATTTTATGACTTTTAAGGGGCTTCCCCTTTCACATGGTTCTCATTCTTCTCTCTCCTGCTGTCATGAGACGCAGGACATATTTGCTTCTCCTTCCACCATAATTGTAATTATTTTGAGGCCTCCCCAGCCTTGCAGAACTGTGAGTCAATTAAACCTCTTTTCTTAATGAATTACCCAGTCTCAGGCAGTTCTTTGTAGTAGCATGAGTACTGACTAATACACCAATAATGAAATAACTGAGAAAGAAAACAGTCAATCTCATTTATAGTAGCTACAAAAAAATTAAAATATTTTGGAACACATTTAACCAAGGAGGTGGAAGACCTCTAAAAGGAAAAATACAAAACACTGATGAAAGAAGTTACAGAGAACACAAAGAAATGGAAAGACATCTCATGTCCATGGATTAGAAGATTTAATATCATCGTAATGACCATATAATCCAAATCAATCTGCAGATTCAATGCAAACCCTATCAATGTCTGTCATTTTACTGAAATAGAAAAATACGTTCTAAAATTTGTATGGAATTTAAAAAGAGCCTGAATAGCCAAAGCAATTCACCATACCTGACTGCAAAATATATTACAAAGCTATTTAACCAAAATAGCATGGTATTGATATAAAACCAGACATACAGACCAATTGAACAAAATCGTGAACCCAGAAATAAATCCATGTATTCAAAATCAACTGATTTTCATCAAATGCACCGAGAACATACATTGGAAAAAGACACCTTCTAAAATAAATGCTATTGGAAAAACTGGACATTCATAAGCACAAGAATAAAATTAGACTCCCTATCTCTCACAATATATAGAAATTAATTCAAAATCAACTAAAGATATAAATTTAAGACCTGAAACTATGAAATTCCTAAAAGATAACAAAGGAGAAAAATTCCAGGACATTGTTTCTAGGCAAAGATTGTATGGCTAAGAACTCAAGGGCACAGTCAACAAAACTAAAACAAGCTGGACTGTATTAAACTAAAAATTTTCTGCACAGCAATGGAAACATTGACAGAAAAAAGACACAATCTGTTGAATGTGAGAAAATATTTGCACACTATTTATCCAACAAGGAACTAACATCCAGAATATACAAAGAATACAAACAACAACAAAAAAGCAAATAACCCCATTAAAAAGTGATCCAAAACCATGAATTAGACATTTCTCAAAAGAACAATTGCCAAGTATATTTTTAAAAGTTCCACATAACTTATCAGAGAAATGCAAGTTAAAACCACAGTGTAGTATCATCTTACTCCACTTAGCGTGGTTATTATTTTAAAAATTTAAAAACAACCAAAAAAACAAAAGATGCTGGTGAGGATGCAGAGAAAGAAAGCTCTTAAACTCTGTTGGTGAGAATGCAAATTAGTATAGACATTATGAGAAACAGTATGGAAGTTTTTTGAAACACAAAAAAATTGAACTACCATATGATCTAGCACTTCTGCTACTAGCTATCTGTTCAAAGGAGAGGAAATCAGTATGTCAAAGAAATATCTGCACTCCACTTTACTGCAGCAGTATTTATAATAGCCAAAATATGGCATCAACCTGTGTTCATCAACAGATAAATGGATAAAGACTATATAGTATATATACCCATTGAAATACTGCTTGTTCATAAAGAATGAAATTCTGTCATTTGTAGCAATATGTGTGGAACTAGAGCCCATGATGTGAAGTGAAATAAGCCAGGTACAGAATGATGAATATTACATGTTTTTCCTTATATGTAAGAGCCAAGAAAGTTGATTTCCTGAATGTAGACAGCAGAATGATAGTTAAGAGAGGCTGGAGAGTGTATGGTGTCAGGGGTGGTGACAAAGAGCTATTGGTTAGTGGCACAAGCATACAGTTGGATAAAAGAAGTAAGTTTTAATGTTTGATAGTAGAGTGACTATAGTTAAAAACAATGTGTTGTATATTTCAAAAGAGCTAGAAGGGAGGGCTTGAAATGTTCCCCACACATGGAAATTATAATAACTTGAACATCTTATTTCACTACATATGCTGACTCAATCATTACACATTCTATGCATGTATCAAAATATTACATGTATCCTCCCCCCACCGAAAGAGAATGATAAATAGAAGAAAAAGAATTCAGCATAGTATTGTGGTACCCACACAAGAAACAATTCTTTATATAAAATAGTTTTTTTTCCTCACACATTCTTTTATAAATATATATTTCACTCTTGCATTGGGCTCAAAGAGGAATTCTTCAGGAATTTTTGGTCTTAGTAAGAGGAAAATACACTTCCCACTGAGAAATATAAAAGTGCATTAAGTAACACAACTGCCTTTTAAAATTTCAGAGGTTAAAAAGCCAAGGTTGGTAAACATTTGAACTACAAGTCTGTCCACCTGGAAGCTAGATTTTTACAGCTTCTTTAATGAGCCTTAAAAATAAGAATTTTTCAACCTATAACACTCTCACTTTTTAAATTAAAACCTGTGATAAAACAATTTTTACAGATGCATTGCTTTTAATAATCATAAATACATTTAATGTGCCATTTCTCAAAGGAAAATATATTAATCATCTATGGAAGACTGTTATAAAGAGAAGTTCACAACTAATTAAAATGTTATACAAATAAAGTTTTCAGAAAAATTTAGCCAAATATTAACATAATATCCCTACATTACCCAGCATTCTGTAGGGAACATTACTAATTTAAAATGTTCCTATTTGCTCAATGAAAATCTTATTAAATACATATTTCATTTCTATATGAGTTTAATGTAAGCCAAATACTCTTCTGAGAGTAGCATATTTTAGTACCATATTATCTCTTATACTAGTCATTACAATGACAAGAAAATAAATAGAAAATTCAGGCCCAAAGGTATCTATCAAAAGTATTTTTTAAAATTTCACAGCAAAAAAAAAAAAAAAACCTACCTTTTTGGTATGTTTACAATTATTTAAAAAAACCCTATTTTCTAACTTATAAAATTGTATCCTTGATATCAGAGAAAATGTGATTTAAAAATCAGTGATTAGCAGTGTCTCCCCAGTAACAAATAAAAGATAGGAAATAAAGGGGCTTATGCTATAAACATGAATTTCAGACTTCCACTATGATGACTCCACAGAATACATTTAATTCACTTCCTCAGCTCCAGTGGAAGATAAAAATAGGAACTAGAAAAAGTAAATCGGTTCAGAATATAACAAAATAAAACTACAAAATTGTCAGTGAGATTGAATCATGAAATCACTGGGTTTTAGCTAAAAAAAAAAAAAAAAAAAAAAAAAAAAAAAAAAAAAAAAAAAAAAAAAAAAAAAAAAAAAAAAAAAAAAAAAAAAAAAAAAAAAAAAAAAAAAAAAAAAAAAAAAAAAAAAAAAAAAAAAAAAAAAAAAAAAAAAAAA
>PVKV010019660.1:0-18800 GCA_004027835.1 Alouatta palliata | reverse complement strand
CATTATTTGGAGTCAGATGCTGAGAATGGATCTCCTTAAGTGTGAATAGATAGAAATTAAACAATAAGTAGGAGCAAATCATCAAAACTACGATTTCTAACCGTCATCATCAAGGTAGCCTTACAAAAGCAGGAAGACACAGATAAAGCCATTTAACCTGAAACTATATGAAGCAACTCAGGAGTATTTTACCTGAATCTTTGATATCCTTGACTTAACCATGTCACAGGAGCCCAAAAATACAACTTTAAAGCCAGATCCTGACTGGAGAATCTTGGAAGCTGGCAAAGGGCATCACAAAGGTTAGATGAGGAGGAGTAAATACAAAGAAATTAGAAGTGAGGAAACAATCCTCTAAATATGTCTCTTTGCCAAAATTTTGAGATTCAGGAAAACTGCTCACAGTCAGTATAATCAATAACCAGAAAATGAATACATTCTAGAAAAATAGCTTTGAGGGAATATGTGATAAAGTCTTCAAAATATGTGTTAAAATTTCTTAAAGAGATAAGGACTATCATCCCTTTACAAAAGACTGTACATAGACAAGACAAAATAAAACTAGAAAAGTAAGATATATAAGCATATCAATTAGAAATACTGGGGAAAAAATAACAACCAAAAACATCAACTAATTAACTCCATACTAAACACAAAGACGTAGTGACAGGTAAAAATTTACTTGGGAAATCACCCAGAATGTACTTGTGAATTAATCCTCAGTTCAGCCATGGTTTGTGGGACTCCTTATTTAAAGAAGAGCAAAGGTAAGTATATTCCAATTCTCAGAATCCATTCAAACAATAATAAAGTGGTGTCAAATATTTAGTATTCAGAGCATAAAACTTCCCCACCAATCTAGAATTCTGCACCTTGCAAAATTATCCTTCAAAAGGGAAGGATAGTTTATCAGACAAACAAAAATTGAAGGAATTTGGTACCAGTAGACTCACCATGCAAGAAATGTTAAAAGTAGTTCTTTAGGTAGAAGGAAAATAATATAGGTCAGAAGCTTGGCTGTGATAAAGAAAGGAAGAACATTAGAGAGGGAATAAGTACAGATAAAATAAAAACTTTTTTTAAACTTATTGTTATATATACTTATGTATAAATAAAATGAATGACAGCAATTATACAAGAAATGGGAGGGAGGAATTATGATTATTTTGTCATTATAATGTACTCTTGTATGCATGAAGTGGTATAGTATTATTCAAAAATGTAATCATGTTACTTGTATATATATTGCAAATTCTAGGGCTACTACTTTTTAAAATGTAAAAAAAAAAAAAAATAACTGCAACTTATAAGCTAAGAAAGGAGAGAAAATGTAACTATATAAAATGCTTAATTAAAACCACAAAAGGCAGAAAAAGAGTAGAATCAAAAATAGAGACACAGAACAAGGACAAGACAACTTTTAAAGTAGCGAATATGGTAAATATTAATCCAGCGATACTCATAGTCATTTAAAATATTAATAATCTAAATGTACCAATTAAAAGACCAATTTTTCAGAATGGGTCAAAAACTAAATCAAAAATATATATTGTCTGTACGAAAATCACTTTGAGTATAAAGACACATATAATGACACATATAAATGGTAAGTAAATAGATGGAGGAGAAAAATACAACATACTAACACTCATCAAAAGAAAGTGGGATAGCTATATTGTTTTTTGACAGAGCAGATTTCAAAGCCAGGAAACATATTAGGGATAAAGAGGGGCACTGTACAATAATAAGAGCATTATGTTTTTATGAAAAATAACAATTTTTAATGTATACACATTTGACAATAGAGCATCAAACTATGTAAATGATAGAATGGCAAAGAGAAATGTATTAATCCAATATCATAGTTGGATACTTCAAGTCCTTCTCTATCAGAAAGAGACAGATCTAGCAGGCAGAAAATTAGTAAGGACATAGTTGAACTTGGTAACATCATCAGTCATCTGGATATAACGAAAATCTATCATCTACTTCATCCAATAAAACAGAATATGCTTTCTTCACTGGATCACATGGAGCATTCACCTAAACAGTTATAAAACACATCTTAATAACTTAATAGAAATCATACAATATTGATTTTCCGACCACAATGAGATTGAACTAGAAATCATTATCAGAAAGACAATTGGAAAATTCCAAAATGTGTAAAAATGGACACAGGGAGGGGAGCATCTCACACTGGGGTCTGTCGGGGGAAAAAGGGGAGGGACAGCGGGGGGTGGGGAGTTGGCGAGGGATAGCATGGGAAGAAATGCCAGATATAGGTGATGGGGAGGAAGGCAGCAAATCACACTGCCATGTGTGTACCTATGCAACAATCTTGCGTGTTCTTCACATGTACCCCCAAACCTAAAATGCAATAAAATATATATATATATATATATATATATATATATATAAACAATGTGTCTAAATAAAATATGAGTTAAACAAGAAATCTCAAAAGAAAAGTAAAAATATTTTGAACTTAATAAAAATGAAAACACAACTTACCAAAATGTGTGGGATGCAGTCAAACCAGTGCTTAGAGGGACATTTATAGCACCGAATAAATATATTAGAAAAGAAGAAAGATCTAAAGCAGGAATCTGCAATTTCACCTTTAGGAGACTAGAAGAAGAGAAAATGAGATCTAAAGTAAGCAGAATAGAGGAAATGATAAAAAATTTGCATCGATACTGAAAATAGAAAAGCAATAGAAATTTAATAGAAAATTAATGTTAAAAGCTAGTTATTTGAAAAATTAATAAAATTAATAAATCTCTTGGCAAAGCTATGGAAAAGGAGAGAGAACACAAATTATTAATACTGAAAATGAAGAACATCATTGCAGATCCCATAAACCTTAAAATAATGAAATAATTCTATGACAGATAAAATTATTGTAACAATTACTCTGACAGAGAAAGCAAGGAATGGTGCAATTAGGACAAGAGCAGCAGCCACAAACATATACTTGGCAAAGAGTCTTATAGGAGATAGCCAGTTCATCCCTTGAACCTTTATGAAATGTCATGCATGCATTGCTGAAATAGGCCTATTTTTCTTTCTATAGTGCTAACACTGAGACAGCCAGCCAAGATGAAAGCAGAATCATTCAGCAGAAGTTTGAATCTGGACTCTGCCACTTTCTGTAATGCAACCTTAATCCGAACTTCTTTAAATTGCAGTTGTATAATCTGTAGAATGTGGTTGTTAGATAACTTATATCATAGAAATGATAGGATCAAATTAGAAAGAGACTGATTTTACAAAGGCATAGCCCCAAACTTGGTGGCATATTGGAAACTTCTCTGTATAAGCATGAACATTTGTCAGAATTATTCTTCACAACTTTTCCTGTCTGAATCTAAACATCAAAATTTGTAAATGGTGAAGTAATATTCAATTTGTGTATTATTTCTAACAGTCTCAATGCAGCTATGTGGTTTTCTTTTATTCCTTATCCCAATGTTGCCCACACATATTGTGCCAAATACAAAGCAGTGATGTAAGTTTAAAAATGGGGAGTTATTTGGTATATAATAGAAAACTACTAATTATTTTTTAGAACTAGTTTAGACAGTTAGCCAATGGAAAGCATAAACATTTAACTGTTCTGCAATGTGTTAATATTTTGTACTTTTAGTAGCAACACTCCTCACATGTCTCTGTTGACAAAGTCACTTAAGACTAACTTAAAATGGGCCTATGAAAATTTATTACCTTTTAGTAAGATCTTGTCTTTTATAGTTATTTAATATATTTTCTTAATTATACAACAAGAATCTTCAATCCTTCCATTCTAAAGGGAGTCAAAAGTGGTGGACTGTTCACAGATTGGCTCAGGCCTCTTGGGAAACGTCATTCATTAGTTCAAGAACAGAAGATACATAATACATAAATCATCTCTAACTTCAAGACGATGTCTTAGAAAAAAACAGTTATCATGGGTTTTTATCACTTAAAGACATTTTCTACTATTAAGAGAGATATAAATAATTTTATATTTAACAAATTTTATATAAAGTTAATACATTTAAAAATACTCCAAGAATGAATTTTGTTGCAATGCTGCAGATGTAGTATTAATAGTGAATGATTAAATGCATGTATTAACAAAATATCCGTAAGACATGATATTGCAAATAAATCAGAAATTCTTAATGATAAGCATAGAACAGTATAATTTATAGAAAATATTTTTAAAACCCACATCTAGCAGCACAAAAACACTGGACCGAGAAATGCACATTATTGTCCAACTTTGAATCACCATCATTTTGTATTTCATACCCTGAGTATATTTCAAAATGAAATAAAAGATGACATTACACATAAAGTACTTTAGCTCTGGATACCATTATGAAACTGCCTAAACATATAACTCCAAAACAAGAATAGTTATTACAGAATTAAGTGATCATCACTTCTCTTTTCAAATTGTACAAGGAAATGTCCTGTTAAGAAGCAGTGAATCCTAAATGTTGTCTATTCTAGCTAACCAGCAAATAATCATGCCCTGGCATTTTGCCAAATTCACAAGTGTTCCATTGCTAATGTATTTTATATATGATGTACAGATTATTTAAAGGTACTCTTATTATCCCTTCCTTTCAAACAGGCCTTGGGATACTTGCTATGACAACAGTACATATTTGGTAAATGCAGGATAAAGTCTTTTGAACATCTAACTAGGTTAAAAAGCTCAGCCAAAAAATTAATATTAAACAGTATTTGGGAAATTTGGCTCCAAAAGAGAGACTGAAAAGATCAAGTCAAACAAATGGGATCCAAATGGCGAGTTAGGATAGCAGATACAGAGAAACAATGTTTGGACCATGAGCAGTTCAACACAGTTTAATATTTACATGAGATTCTAGAAATTAATTGGCTAACTGGAGCAAACTAGAGCTGGGGGATAGAAATGACCAATTTGGTAACTTAAATACTGCTTTTTGGCAAGTGAATGCAACTTTTTTGTGACTTTCTTCAGGAGAAAAGTAAAAACAGATTATGGACTTGAAGCACAAAAGGTATGTAGATTGGGTATGTACAGTCATTGCATATGGCAACAGTACTCATCAAAATATTTCTAGATTTTCACTAATATTTATTGAAATATTACAAAGCTACAAGAATTGGGAAACATAGATTTTGTTAACAAATTGCTCTTAAAATTTAAATTGAATTCCATTTCCCTTCAAGTTTACTATTTTTACCACTGAAAAGTATAGAAAAGTATATTGTTATAATTTGATATTATGCAATTTTCATGAAAACAACTTGATAAAATCAATTCAATCACCCTAGCTAATAATGGGTCTATAGTACATATAAATCTATTTTTTCCCCAAACTTCTTTATGAATTTCCTTTTTCTAGCCTCTACAAGGACATTTGTAGGTGTGCCAAAATGCATTAAGCCACAGCACATCCCTGATAAATTTCACTAGTACATCCTCTCTGAAATAAATGAAATTGAGGCTCCATTTATTGACAAGAAGCAATACTACAACAAGCTTTAAGTAATTTTTAGGTGTTATCTCAATTAGAAAGCTTAGGATCACTGATTACATAACTAGATGTTACTAATTATAAAACCTTCCAATGATAATTAAAAATCTATTATAATTAATGACAAAATGTTAATGAGTCAGTTATCTCAACAATTTGAGTATTTTAGATAAATTCTCTCATTATACTTTTCATTCCCAGTCTAAAATGACTAAAAATAATCTTGTAGAAAAGTCATATGTTGTGTTTACAAATGAAAAAATGAAGCAGAGAAATCAATCAAATATATGAGTAGTTTAATGCCCTGGTTCTTAAACTCTGTTTGAAATATTCAGATATATAGGATACTTTTCAAAAAAAAATATATATATATTTATATAAGCTTTAAATTTCATTTTCTATATATATATGCAAATTTCTATTTGTTAATTTGATTCATATAAGTCAATATAGATTTGGCTTAATCATGAAGCCTATGCTTGCATTTACTTTTCGCTTATCTGTAATTTCTCTTAGCCAGTCCCCAGGCAACAGCTTCTTTATGTGGGTAAAGTCCTTTAAAACTATATAATTAAACAATTTTAAAAACGATTTAGCAATAACAAAACAGAATCAATGCTTGTATAAGCACATATTCTATGAGACTGGCAGAAAGGCAACCTTGACTCTGCCAAAGAAAAATTGCACAGAACCAACATAAATGTTTAGACAGGAAAGACTTTATTCAAGACTACTGCAACAGGGGAGAGAGATTAAATTCACGTCCTTTGAAACAAAGGGCAAGATGGTTTTAAGCACTGGGGTGAGCTAGTGGAAATATACTGGAGGACACGGGAGGAAGGTTGATTAGTGTAATTAGGCATTCTGTGCTTGCTAGTTAGCATTTATTGAAGTTAGGCTTCTACCTTTCCACGGACACCAGTGGGATAGAGATTCTGTATTTCTTCATAATTTTATTTCAAAGAGATGCTCTGAGTTCTTTGAGAAAGACATTTCTATGTTGTCAAAATGGCAAGAAGATCTATAGCTCAAAGAAGCAGGGAAACAATACATAGCTGTAATTTTTCTAAATTAAATGCTCTAGAAAATGAGGTCAAGGATCTATAGCCAGGAAATAATCTGGCTATAGATTAAGATTATAGTTAAGCTGAGGAGAATAGCAAGGCTTTCTCTGTCAACTCTGAATATTTCACAACCCTTTGGGACTTAATATTTGAGTTTCTCTCTAACAATAGAAGACAGCAAATTTCTTCCCTAGATGTGAACCAACAAATTTCTGGCTAATATACAAGCTTTATGTGTAAGTTTTAAATATATTTTTTTGACAGTCATGTAAGTGTAGAGAACCAGAGTAGCCCACCACCTCTGAGGGGATCAGAAGCAAGGCTGCTGTGAACCTTTGATGAACTCCAGAGAAGTGAAACCATAATATGAGGATGTGTATGTTTTGGGGTGGAACAGACAGGCCTAGAAAGAGATAACCAGCTTTCATTGACCTTGCTGCAAGATAGTTTCGTAGCTAAAGTATGTTAACTGAAATGTCAGAATAATATTCACAGGCTGTTCTAAGTCACTGCACCCTCCCTTTGCTATGTGCTTTGTGAACATATAAAATAAAGTACTCTGAGACAGGTCTGGGCTGGAGAGACTGATATCCTTCACCTCCTGAACTGCCTGGCCCAGCTTTCTCAATGTGTATGTTTGTGTCTTTAGCCCCCACCATTCCCTCTTAGGTCTTTGAAAGCTTGTGCAGCGTGGGACGCAGCATGCACCAGACATAGGCACACAGGATTTCTGGGAGAAGAAAGCCAACCTAATAAATTAACTACTATTTCAGAATGAGTAATGAGGCAAAAATTAACCAGAAAACATACATACACCCAGCGAGGGTTTTTTTCTCTCTGTTTCACATTGTTCCCAAGACTGGTACACATTATAAAGAAAAATATTAGCATTTTCTGAAATAATATTAAATAGCAAATGGATCTTAACCTCTATAACTGTTTTCCTATCCGTAAAGATAAAGTGCATAAAATAATCAAATTTTAAAACAACTTTCAGTGGAGAATCTAGGTAGAAATATCATTGACACGAATTAAGGGTAGTTTTCTACTTCTAATATGTTTAATGTCTTTGTAATCGTTCAGTTCAATAGTTCACTTAGGATGCAATCTTTATAATGAACTATGAATGATCTTGTTTCTCATATGTATAATATTTGTAAGTAGGGTCTTTAATTGATTGGCTTAAGGTCTTTAATATTTTTGGATATTACCATGAAGAAATATTCAAAATAAAAATAAGCTTGCAAAAAGCACTGTGACCCCTTCCTTGGTGGATAGTCACACATAAATCAATTTGATAATTAAAAATCAATTTGAAAGTCACAAATCAGAACACTTTTCCCTTAAATCAGGCCTATTCCCATTCTTTCACACTGATTTGTCCATTGATGTAAAATATGCTACTTAAATACAGCATCAGGAAATTATTTCTGAAATAATATGTTTACTCAAGTGCAGCAAGAAAATATGCATAACTGCCTCTTGTGAAGGAAGGTCAGATGGAGAAATAAATACAAAGTTGTTGGAAAAGAAAAAAACTACAGAAAAAAAAAGGCTAGCAATATTTCGTTAGATGCTTCATGTAAAAACTAGGAGATTTTGCCAAAAGACATTGATGCTTTGAAAATTCATAGCCATGTTTAAGTTTAGTTTTGTTGTCAGCGTTATTTGATAAATTATGGTGAGGCTAGATGTTTAGATTTATGTCAAAAAAAATTTTTGCTATTGTGAAAATTGAAAATAAGAAAGTGAAATATACATTATTGCTCATAAGGGAACAGAATTATTTTGGACATAATAAACAAGTTTTATTTTACACCACTTTTCTACACTAAATATTTCAAATTGGCATTTTAGCTACCTTTAGTCTTTTCAATTAGAAAGTTATAGCCAAGTTTGTCATTCAAGTATGATTAAGTATTGTCATCATCATGAAAAAAGAAAGCTTTTGAACAATTCTTTAGATGGTCCGTTTTAAAGGAAAGTTTATCCAGATAAAAACACGTAGAAGATGACCAACACCAAACTGGAATGATGTAACACTTGGTGACTAAACTTGACGTCACCTTTCTCACTGGATCATCTGACTAAATGAGATATAAATGTTTTATTCAAATTACTGCATCAGTGCAATTCAAAATCTTTTCTGAAATATCCAAGACAGACTAGAGTTGTAGTCCTAGCTCTAACATAGCTTCCTCAAGCATCTTTATAAAAAGCATTAAGAAAGAATTCATAAAGGTATTTCCTTGAAGTTAAATCTGGTGAATCTAGACTGTAAATATAGTTGAAACAGTGATTTCCTAACTGCTGAGTATTAGAATCACCTGATAAATTTTTAAAATTCTCCATACCATGGTTACACTCAATACCAATTAAATCAGAATGTCTAATTTTTTTTTTTTTAAAGATGCCCAAGTGGATTAAATATGGAGTAAAGGATAGGAACGAACAAGTTAAAACATACCTCGCCCGGCATCAGGAAAAAGTAATGAAACTACTAAACATCTAATGAAAGACTGTATTTGGATGGCATAACCACCACATTTTTTGCAGCATTAAAGTATAAGCCAAGTGACGAACAAAGTTCCTTCTAAGGGCTTTATGGATTGAAAGTTCATTTTAACTTTGAGTTCTTGACAATTTATTTCATTTTGTCAATTTTTAGGCTAAAAACAGTCCCTAAAGGCTGTTTCATCCTGGTTATGCTAAATTCCATTCAGAGTCTCCTTCAATCTCCTTTTATGGGTAAAATCAGTCAGTAATAGCATGTTGAACTATATATTATTTTGCTGTGATTTTTGTCTTGTTACATAAACCTCTCTTTAATAATGTAGTGAATCTAATGCAAGGTTTGACAAGTTCGAATACTATTAGAAGAATTAAAAGATAATCAACATGATTAATTCACCATGTTTCAAAAGAGGAGACTGAAATTTCTAATTTTCAGAGTCTTGCATTTCAAAATTATTACCCATAAAAAGAGAATAATATTATCTGATTGGAATGTCAGAGAAATCATTAAAAAAAGGTGTAGTCCAAAATCAAGGGTAAAGCCTAATGCATTTTCTCCAGTAAATGAGAAATTTGATTGGCTGATGGATCCTAAATCACCAAACCTAATCTATCTTGCAATGTATTAAAATTTATTTTTATACCATGTATAAATGTCACTGTATAATGTTTCAAGATTGTGTGTGTTTTTAATCACTGTATCTATCAACATAGGTAAACTGCTAATGCTAAAATTTCACTGGTTTACCAAAATACAGGCTTATTTGTGGGGCCTATCCAGTACAGGGTGATAGAAGAGGGGAGTGCTATGTTACTTTACTCTGTCATTTAGACCTGCTTCTTTTCATCCACGGCTTCTCCATCTATACCAAGGGCTTGCTGTGTTCTTCTGGCTCCTGTTACCAGCTCTGAGATAAGGGAGATTAAGTGTGGAGAATGGTGGAGAAGTGTGATATGCAGACATTTCTGAAATGTCAAGTCAGCTGACACCTTGCTCTTGAACTTCCTTGCCTTCAGAATGAAAAATAAATTTGTGTTAAGACGCCCAATCTGTAATATATTATAGCAGCCTCAGAAGGTTAAAATAGTCATAGATCCTTCTGTCTGATTTCTAATGGTCAGAATTCAGTCACATGAGCTGGCTTGAAAAAGACTGGGAAATTAGTCTAACTTTTAAAAGAGGAGAAATGTGGATTCTGTCCTCTTGATCAATAAATATCTTTTGTTCCATTTATTCTATCTATGGGATACCGAAAGCCTCTCTCCAAGGGATTCAACACAAAGTCTAAGATTTCTAGGCAATATAACATATTGTTCACTATTCTCTTTCATCTTGGCTTTGACCTAGAAGATTTTTTTTTCCTTCTGTTGTTAACTTTTTGTCTCTGTCTTTAGTAAGCATTTTAATCCTGTATAACTTTTTCAGACTGGTTCCTATGGAATCAAACTTGAGTCCAAAGATTGTGTTACAGATTGAATAATAAAAGGCAATAAAATTCCCTAAAGTATTGATAGGCTCTTAATCTATGCAGTCCACAATATTCTCTTGATATATTTCTTTGCTTTCTCACCTCTAAGTTTCTCTTTTTCAGCTTACTGGCACACCCACACCCTTAGTCTAAACATGTTCCAGATCTGAGTTAAGTAGGAAATCTTACAAAAGGCTTTTTAAATTCTTATAAAGAATTGGAGTCCAGGCAAGTACTTTACAATCTGAATAAACCCAAATTTGTTTTTTTTTTTTTTCTATTCCTTTTCATTATGTTTTCTATTCTTTTCTAAACTTATCTTTTTAGGTAATACATTGTTCAGCATAGTAAATAACCATATCCAAAAGATATCAACATTTTTTAACCAACCTCCTTTCTTAAAGGTAGATCTCAGGAGACATATCTTCTCTCTTCTACTGTTTAAAGGTTTGACACTGAATACCACAGATATACAGCTGTCCATCCTGTTATTATCTGTTCCTTCACTACCTACCTCCAGTCTGATAAGCCAGTAATTACATGTTGGAAGTTTCAGTTGCAAAAGCAGCTGTTAATATCTTTATTAAATTAAATCACACTAACCCTTGAAATAATCAGCCTCAGAATGTTGAGTTCCTTTGACATTCACATCACCATTTACTGCATGTTAGCTGTGGCAGGGAGAAATGGGAATTTGGTTCTCTGTTCCATGTAGTCACTCAGGTACCCAGCCCCCCTTCCATATTTTGATAGTGTTACCATAAAGTCTCGGGGTCTTCCCATTGGAGGCTTTACCTCAAACAGCCAGACAAGGTAAAGGAAATGGAGAGTGAGGACTAGAAGAAGTGAACATCACTTTTGCCCACATTCTTTTGTCTAGGATTCAGTCATACGACTTTGCCTAACTTCAAGAGGGTTGTACAATGATCTCCAGTAGTGCTTCCTGGAAGAATAAATGAAACACAAATACTGCTCAGCTGTATCATTATCTCCCTCAGTTATCATGTATTTCAAACGATTGTTTCATCTAAAGATAAATATACAATTAGGCCTATTTAATTTACTCACTAAAGCACCATGCATACAATTTATTTTTACTACTATTGGCTTGAACCTAGGTTTACCAGATAAAATAAAGGATTCCCGGTTAAACCTGAATTTCAGGTACACAATAGATACTTTTTAGTATAGGTATTCTCCAAAATTGCATGTGTCAAACTTACACACACAAAAAAAATCATTGTTTATCCGGAATTTAAATGTTACTGAATATCTTTCTTATTTGATTGTATTGCCGAATCTGTCAAACTTACACACACACAAAAAAATCATTGTTTATCCGGAATTTAAATGTTACTGAATATCTTTCTTATTTGATTGTATTGCCGAATCTGTCAATCCCAGCCTGAATACTTTTATTTTCATTACTGTGAAGCATGCTCAAAGATGTCAATATGAATTATATCAAGTGTCAATATCATGTTTTCCCTCAATTACCTTTAAACAAACACTGCTTCAAGCAAAAGGTATAGTCTTGACTAATATCTGCTATTTAAATCTAATTTATATATGCCTAGAATTATTTATAACTAGTCTTTAGTATGACATAAGACTTGATATTTTAATTAAATTTCAGTACAAACCCCTTAAAATAATATTATGCTACTTTTATTTCAATATATGTGTTCTCCTTTGTTAGGGGGAAAGTTACAGAGAAGTGCAAATTATCAGGCTTAAGATAAATTAAGAAGCACTGGCACCTTCACTGATCTTCATACCAAGAACTGCCCATAAAGTGGTGCTGCCAAGATTGGATTGCTCCTGCATGTTCCCTCAGTGATTTTTATATTTTAATAAGACTGTTCATTATAGTTAGCTCCGTGTGTTGGAGCCATTAGATATTTATGGGAAATAGCATATCATTATCTCAGTTGCATTCTGAGCCATTTGGGATGCTTTTAAGTTAGGGTGATTTTTTTCCCTGTCTCAATTTTACACACACTAGCGCCTATGTGCCTGTTCAGCTTATTTCTGCCTTTAGGTTCTTTGATCCTATTTTTCAACTTTATTGTGTTAAAGTGGCTGATGAACAGTGTCGCTGACTGCTAGATAGGAGTAGCCTCAAATTCAGTTAATTCAAAAATTTACTCTCTTCAGAGAGGGGTTGACGTTCTAAGTCCTTTATTTATTCTCTCACTCATCTAAAATTCCATCAGGGAACATTCACACACATCCCCTTATCTCTTCAAATTTACCATTAGGGATCTAAGAATGGAAATGATGATTTTGACATTACATGACCATAAGAAGCAAGGATGTTAATAGGAATTCTTAGAGCTTATAAAGGCAAAAAGCAAACACAACATACACTTGAAAATTATTAGTGAGCATTCAATCCAAAGGTAGCTCTAGTACAACTGAGTAACTTCAGTGTTGACATGTGAACCTATAGAAGGTTCTAAGTTATATTTGTGATTTTCATGTAATAAAGTATATATTAAGTTTAGATTGGGATTTAGCAAATCTGTATTATTCTTGTAATTGTATTCAAGTTTGGGTTGGGGGGTGGATAAAGATTATACAGCAAAATCTTCTCTTTCTTATTCGTTATATGTTTATATTAAATATCTATTATCTGAATTGTTTTAAAATTTTTATTTGCTATCCTGTCTGGTGTGGCTAGCATCCTCATCAAATCCACTTTTCAAACTCATACATGTTGTTATTTTATTTCATATTTCTTATGTTTATTGTGATAGTAGCCTAGAATTATTTTGCAAAGATTTGTTGCACATGTATTATATCCAAATATGAGTACTAGGAATGCATATATAAAATATAGAATTGATCTCTATCCCAAAGACTTCACAAATAAGTACATACATAGTAATTATTCCTCTTATTTACTACAATATTGCCAGTGAGAGAAGTTCTAGAGCATTGATTTTATCCAGTTAAAATTCCCATCTTCCTCAAATTCAGATCTTGAAGTAGGATTCCTAAGTTCTGTGGTTGCCAAATATATAACCAGAAAAATGGTATTACTTTTTGAAATGAATATCATTTTGTCATAGGCATTATGAAACTAAAAATAAAGAAAATGTCATAATTCCAAAAGACTATCTTACAAGCAACATATTTAGTTTTCCAGTAATTAACTGTATTCCTCTGATGTGGTTCATCTGACTGTGGACAGTGAAAACTTTGTCATGGTTTTTGCAATCCAGTTTTATTTGGGAGTTAGTAAGGAATAAAATAGTCTGATATTTTAACTCTGTTTGGAATTAAATTATTATATGCCAATATTAAATGCAGCAAATATTTCATAGAAAAATGAAACCTTAACACAAATCTGTAGTCCTAACTGTGGAAGATGATAATGGGCCTAAAGACAGGAAGACTAGTGTTTGGAGGACAAAATCAAGACAGAGAGTTATTTCAAACAGATGGGCCATGGGGCTTTGGAAACTGATATACTGGTCAGGCACAGAGTCGGTACAGATGAAGAGAATAGAAAAGAGCCCCAAACAGTAACTTGTATAAAGCTACATTCTATTTCTTTATTCTGCATTATTTTTCATCATGATATTTACCACTATCCACATTATTTTATACCTTTATTTTACTCAAGAAATATTTGTCAGGACTCCTTAAACCTTCTCTGGGACCTAGGATAAAATGAGAGAACAGAGAAGTCTCTCCTCATGAAGCTTCCATTCTAGTTTCTGCATTTATTGTCCCAACATAACAGAATTTCTGTGGAAGTAGGGACTGTGGTTCTGTTTCAATATGTTGTATATAAATACATTTGCAATCCAACCATTGCATAGTAGCTGCTCAATATTTTTTGTTGAATTAATACATAGAGGGCTTTGGGTACATGGAGCAGGGAAGTGGTTCTAAATATTCAAGTATGTTGAGAGTAGTTTACTTCTACCCTAGAAGACTGGGAGGCAACAAGGCTATGAAAATCATATCAAATATAATGGTAGCCCATGGAATATGTCAGAAATTCTACTGCTATTTTTTGTTTGTGTGTAAAAAGAAAGGATTTTTTACACAAGAGTGTAAGTTCTAGTAATGAAAGCTGGTTAGGAAGAGCTATTGTTATCTTGTATCCCAGCTGTGCACTTAGACTGATGTTCCTATGAAAATTGTCTATTTAAAAAATGATGATGTTTATCTTGTCTGTAGAACCATGGGAGTAAATTTACATCTAAAACCACACATTCCACTTCAAATATCCTTTTTTGGGAAGGTCTGGGCCTAAGGTTTCTTACAAACTGAATCAGCTCTTTTGGAAATAATTGTCCTCCTTTATCTTGGCAAGGGTGACATTGACAAAGAGAATGAAAATGATAAATCTATAAACCCTGGTCTTTATGTGCAGGAGAAGAAAAGTGCTACAGAGAAAAGAGTCATTACCATAAAATGGACAGAGATGAAAGGTGGCAAAATGATTTAAGTAAGAATTAATGGCAAAGATTTTAGGGGCAGTTTAAAAATTCAGTTAACACAACTGTTTGAAGATTAAGAAGTGAGGAGACAGGGGGTTCACGTACACTGACAGCTGATGATATGGCTGACAGTATGCTAGCCATTCTGTGTGCAAAACACATTTCACAGTCATTGATGCGATTATTACCCTTCCAAAACAGTGATGAAAAAATGTGGTACAGATCCTTACCATAACTTGCCTCAGGCCACATGTCTCATGTGGGACAGGTAGAATTGCAATCCTGTGCAGTCAAATGACTCCTAAGCCCACATACACCATTTGATATTTTGGTATGAATATAAAATATGGTTACACATCTCTGGGTCATAGTAATTTATTGACACCTAATAAAAGGTTTCCAAGCCTCATGAAAGTATTTTAAAATAAATCTCATACATATGACTTTCAATTTATTTTCTTTGATCCTAATTTAGTAAGTCTAGAATCACTTGAAAGCCATGTGTGCAAAATACAGGCAAGACACTTCCCTAAAATTAATTAAGGCCTGTGTTTAAATCATCTTCTATTTTGCAAGTCAGAAGAAATTAGATTAACAAGAACTATGCAGGGCCCCTATCTATACTACTTGAAAAATTCTGAAATACTACCAGAAAAGGGGTGAAATATAGCTGTAGTGATTAAGATTAATATTCAGATACAATTCTCTGGCTGGCAAGTTGTTAAAACATTGAAGTAATGCTCCAGAATGGATGTAAAACTGCAATTCTGGAGAACTTTTATAAAGTTACATTAATATTTGAGTGATAATTTTTGATGTTTTGTTTCACTAAATTACTTTTAACTTTGCCTTATGCTTGTACTTCTATATTTAATCTACTACTGGAGGCCAGGTGTGGGGGCTTACATCTGTAATCCTAGCACTTTGGGAGGCTGAGGCAGGAGGACCACCTGAGGTTAGGAGTTCAAGACCAGCCTCACCAACATGGAGAAACCCTGTCTCTACTAAAAATACTAAACTGGCTGGGCATGCTGGTGCATGCCTGTAATCCCAGCTACTTGGCAGGCTGAGGCAGGAGGATAGCTTGAACCCAGGAGACAGAGGTTGCGGTGAGCTGAGACTGTGGCATTGCGCTCCAGCCTGGGCAACAAGAACAAAAACTCGGTCTCAAAAAAAAAAAAAAATTAATCTAACAGAGACTTCATGTTCTGTTTTATTATTGTTCCTGTCTATTCTCACTGCCATAACACTAGGTCTAACACACTGATAAGCTGGATAATTTTCCTTCTGGTTACTGACCCTCATCTCTCCATCTCCAGCTTTCCTCCCATTCTTTCCACATCACATAAGCATAAGATGGTTGCTCTGAAATCTTGGTTCTTATCAAGTTATTCCACTGCTCTAAAAACTAATGTCTTCTCAATGCCTATAGCTATATTTATGCAAGGCATTTGGTGACAGCAGAGAAAACTAAACAAGAAGTCAATGCTCAAATAGCTGGAACAATGCTGGGTTAAGCAAAGCTGAAGAGGAATAGAAATTTTACTCTATGGATCCTCAGTATCTTTAAAAGGACAAAATATACAGAAATATCTCATTTGATTTTGCTGAGGGAGCCTTCATTCAAAAATACTTTCTGTATTTCCAAGAAGTAATGGTATTCCGTGGGGCAAAATGTTGGTTTATACAATTTTATAATCTAGTATTTAAAATCCTATTTGTCCAGTTATGCCACACTAGACTCCTGTGATCCAATTTGTTCTTTACCATCTTGTCCTTTGAATACACTTGATAATCCCACTTCCTTCCTCTGCATATATAATTTAATCTGCCTAGAGTACCTATTCATTATCAGTTCTAACTATCTTTAAATTCTTACCTGAATGAATTTTCCTTTATCTAGCCTTTCCCAAATGGTTCCATTGTGCCATTCTCCTTCCTAAACGCTATAAACATTACATATATAAACTTCGTGGCTACTTATGTGTTTATATCTGAGATATGTTAAATACCTTGATTTTATCAACCATAAATAGTATTTTTCTCTATTCCTTATAGTTTAGTATGTATTTTTGGGTTTCAATAACTGAAGTCAAATTCAACATAAAAATTTTATCCAAGGCAAATTTTTCTATTAGTACTAGCTAAGTGATGTTATGACATCATTCCAGCTAAAAAGTAAAACAGTATTACTTAGACCAATCAATGTTACAGAGCAAATATTTAAAAGCGCTTCAAAAAAAGTATCAATGATTACTATCCCAGATTACAGCCTGATATTTTTGTTGGTATCTGAAATAATTTACACATACTATAAACATAGATTGTACAGAATTTGCCTACAGTGGTAGTGAATTTTGCCTAGTCAAAAAAACTTTTTCCTACATGCTACAAAAAAGCAACTCTAGATATATGGATTATTTATGCAAAAGTTTTGCAAAAATGGTTTTATAAGGACAAAACATATGCATGTATATTCAAGACTAGCAATTATTACAAAGCTTTAAAGTATTTATATACCTTATATATGTATACCTAATATATGTAGTATTTAAAAAATATACATAGGTACTCTTAAAAATTATGTTAAAAAGTTAGTATACCAGTTGTCTACACTGTTTTATCTGCAGTTTATAATCCAAAACAAAATTTATTAGCGAAGGAGATCAACTAAAACAATTCTTTGTAAATAACATGTGCAATATTAACAAGCCTATAACAGAATTTTAGTATTGTAGAATTTTTATAATAAAGATATAATTTATACATATTCTTAATTGGGGCACACTATGTTAACACTCTCTAAGACAGTTTCCATCACTTACAAAGAACAGCAGATTTATAGACAATCTGAGAGCTGATGCAGGTGCAGTACACTGATACTCAACCCCATTGTCAATTTGTTAAGGGTCATAAGTTGACATGTCCTAATATTATGGACAATATGCAAATTATGTCTCATATTAAAAACCTTATAAGAAATTGCTTTCTGTGTTTGTTTGAATATAGAATACATATAAAATAAGCACTTAATGAATATTAATTTTGGTGGGGAGAATGGTATTGATTAATCAACAAGCATTTTATTGACCTCTTGTGGTACTCCAGGAACCGTGCTAAGTGTTGAGTGTAAAATCATGGGAAACTTACAGTGGAAGAGAAAGACAAAAGTATACAAAACTGTGAGCTTTATTTAAATGACAGCTAGTGTATATTAAATATTTTCTAGAAGTGAAGAGCTATGCTAAGCATTTCATATGCATTACCATATTTATATTAACATTGTCAAACGTGAGCAAGGGGATTTACCCATTAATACTACATTTAAAGTTTTCATGCTTACAATAAAATAAAGCTGGCTTTTCGTTTCAAATAAACCTCCGATAAGGCCAATTATTGGACTAATGTCATTCACTTTGGCAATCACTAAAAATTATTGTCTGCACGTGAATATAAATATATTAGTACCACATGGTAAGTGCCTAAACTTTCCTATGACCTCACATCTATGTGTTTGCAGTATTAGCACCACAGACTATGGATCAGATGCCCTCATTCTTCACTGATACTCTTTTTTTTTTTATACTTTTTATTGCATTTTAGGTTTGGGGGTACATGTGAAGAACATGCAAGATTGTTACATAGGTACACACATGGCAGTGTGATTTGCTGCCTTCCTCCCCATCACCTATATCTGTTATTTCTCCCCATGCTATCCCTCCCCAACTCCCCACCCCCTGCTGTCCCTCCCCTTTTTCCCCCCGACAGACCCCAGTGTGA
>PVKV010019659.1:8641-41793 GCA_004027835.1 Alouatta palliata | reverse complement strand
GCTCCCCTCCCTGTGTCCATGTGTTCTCATTGTTCAACACCCGCCTATGAGTGAGAATATGTGGTGTTTGATTTTCTGTTCTTGTATCAGTTTGCTGAGAATGATGGTTTCCAGGTTCATCCATGTCCCTACAAAGGATGCGAACTCATCGTTTTTGATGGCTGCATAATATTCCAAGGTGTATATGTGCCACATTTTCCCTGTCCAGTCTATCATCGATGGGCATTTGGGTTGGTTCCAGGTCTTTGCTATTGTAAACTGTGCTGCAATGAACATTCGTGTGCATGTGTCCTTATAGTAGAATGATTTATAGTCCTTTGGATATATACCCAGTAATGGCGTTGCTGGGTCAAATGGAATTTCTATTTCTAGGTCCTTGAGGAATCGCCACACTGTCTTCCACAATGGTTGAACTAATTTACACTCCCACCAACAGTGTAAGAGTGTTCCTATTTCTCCACATCCTCTCCAGCATCTGTTGTCTTCGGATTTTTTAATGATCGCCATTCTAACTGGCGTGAGGTGGTATCTCAATGTAGTTTTGATTTGCATTTCTCTAATGGCCAGTGATGATGAGCATTTCTTCATATGTTTGTTGACTTCATATATGTCTTGTTTTGTAAAGTGTCTGTTCATATCCTTCGCCCACTTTTGAATGGGCTTGTTTGTTTTTTTCTTGTAAATCTGTTTCAGTTCTTTGTAGATTTTGGATATCAGCCCTTTGTCAGATGGGTAGACTGCAAAAAATTTTTTCCCATTCTGTTGGTTGCCAATTCACTCTAATGACTCTTCCTTTTGCTGTGCAGAAGCTGTGGAGTTTGATTAGGTCCCATTTGTCTATTTTGGCTTTTTAGGGAGAACACTAGGTATGCAATCAATTTGGATAGCTACTTACTATCAGGAAGAAAAACTGAGTGTTAAAAATAAATTTAAAATTTTAGAATAGTTTTAGATTTATAGGAAAGTTGAGACCATGGCATGGAGATAACCCACATCTACCTTCTCCTATTGTTAATATTTTACATTGGTGTGGTACATTTTTCGCAACTAATGAACCATTGTTGTTATATTAATATTACCTGAAGCCCATACTTTATTCAGATTTAGTTAGGTGTTTATGTTTTAAATTCAATGTCCTTTATCTGTTTCAGCTTTCTATCCAGGATACCATACTATATTTAGTCATCATGTCTCTAGCTTGTGGCAGTATCTCTGACATTCTTTGATTTTGGTGACTTTGACAGTTTGAGGAGGACTTGTCAAATCTTTTATAGAATATTCCTCCGTTGGAATTTGTATGATGGGTAGGCTAGGGTCATAAGTTATTGGAGAGAAGACCACCCAGGTGAAATTCCATTTTCCTATCAAGTACATATAATCAACTCGAATTATGGCAGTTAGTGTTAACTTTGATCACCCGAGGTAGTGCTTGTCAGGTTTCTCCACTGCAAAGTGACTCTCCCCCAACCCGTCCCATATTCTACTCTTTGGAAGCAAGTCACTGTCTGAAGCCCTCATTTATGGGTTGGGAAGGAAAGATCTAATTTTAACTATAATAAAAACATTATCATTGGCAAACATTCTCATCTTTAAATGATCAATATTATGATTGTATTTAGCAAGCTTATTAGATGGGTAAACTTAGTTGTTTTGTAGCTAGTATCTTGGAAGGCAAATTGAGTGGTCATATTTCCTTACATAGAATTATTCTTTAGGGCAGTTTTCTTTTTGTCCATAAGAGATGGCCAGAATTGTAGGCTCTGAAAACTCAGTCTACCACTGCTACCGCTTCTGTGACATATTCCAGGTCCTACCTATACTTGAGTCAAGTTAGAAGAGTGGCTCTCATACTTGAGTGAGCATCCAAATCACCTGAAGTCTTGTTAAAACACTGATTTTAGGGCTCCGCCCCAGTTTCTGACTCAGTAGGGTGATGCCTGATAATTTACATTTTTAACATATTTTCACGTAATGCTGATGCTGGGGACCACACTTTGAGAACCACTGGGTTAAACCATAAAGAGTTGGAACACCTGAGCTACATTATTTCAATCCTCTACTGAGCTTTTCTATGAAGAAATTGATGTAGGCACTGTTCTTTGAGAAAGACAGTGGTATAAATGTTGTCTTGGCCTCTAGACAGCTGATAGTCTCACATGACTTTTGACTTTTTAAATTGCTATTTCTTTATTCTGTAACACGATGCTTCCTGCTCCAATTTATTCAATTTATTTTTGTATATGTACTCTTCATAGGTAGCATATGATTCTTTTTGGAAATTAGTAATATCAAAATGGCATATATTAAGCATGTATTCCTTTAATTTTTGCTCCTACTCTAAGAGTTACATCTATTATTATTCCCATTTTAGAGAAAAGGAAATGGAGAAATGAGTTGTTTTCCTAAAGGTAATGCAACTATAAAATAGTAGACTAAGGGCCCAAACCTATGTTTCTTACTCCTAGCTGGTGCCTCTCAGTTCTGAACTTATGAAGCAGAGGCCATGTGGTGTAGAAGAATTAACCCAGGTGGCCATTGGCTGGGTATATCACTGGAACATAGTACTTAACTTCTTCCAGACTCAGCTTCCTCATTTCTCAAATGGTGGATATTAATACTTGCTAAGACCAGCTCAGTTGTGGAGACGCCAACCCAGGCAGTGCTGAAGGAATTAAGAAACAGACACAAAAATAGAACAGCAAAGTCTGAGCTGAGAGCCTCAGGGGGCTAACAGCCTTCTGAGCTGAGAGCCTGGAGCCAACTCTGACCCATGTATTTATTGTCTGAACAGGTGATTATTATTAACAAGCAGGTGTTCCGTGTTTTCTCATAGAACAAAGATAAACTAGGCAGGCAGCTGATGCCTGCACTGATCAAAGACAAACTAGAAAGCATTCTCCATGAGGGAGCCACAGCAGCAGGGTCTACTTTAGAATGCCCCAAGCAGTTTTCTGCTTGGAGTGGCCGGCTCAATTTACCTTGCTATCATTCTCAGTAAACAATATAATACATCACACATGTCAGGACTTGTCCCAGCAAATACTTTCCTTACAGAGTTGTAAGTATTGAAGAAAATCACGGATATAAAGTACTCAGTGAAATGCTGTCCATGTTCATGGTGAGTACTCAATAAGTATTTTTCTAAATCACTTGCTGACATAAAATTATTTGTTTTTTATGTTTGTGTAATGAATAGTGCCTGAGTGAATAAGAACATTCTATTTGTAAAGGAATAAATTAGAAGTGAAGAAAAATATTGCTAACTTTACTTATATTGGTACTGAAGTTTGCATCTGTACCTAAAATTCTCTTTTGTTGAGTTCTTTATTATATATAGTTTTTTAAAATAATGTTTAGAAGGCTAATGTGGCAATTTAGAAACAATGTACAACCTACATATAAGATTGTCACTTTATCTTTGGATAACATCATTTCAGTGCCTCAGGAACATAAATGGAATTTGTGTTTAGGTGTGGGTTGGAGAACTGATATAGTGTAGCAGACTATGAAGTTTTTCATCTGCTACTAATTTTTAAAGTTGTGCATTCAAACTTCTAATTATCTGCCTTGTGGTTTTGTGTAAAATTTTGCCTTTTACCTTTAAAAAAATAACACGTACTGAATAACAAAGTATATTACATTTTATTACCTAATAAGTATGTTCCTGTTTATCTTAGCCAAGCTGCAAAAAAACAAAACAACAAAACAAAACAAACAAAAATCCCTCTATTTTCCCCTATTGAATTGTGTTTTTCCCCTTCTTTTTCTTGTAATTACTTTGCTTATGTTCTATCTTGACTTTCCTTTATGTTTCTAAAATCAGGTGAGTTTTGAGATGTACGAATTTTGTTCTCACTGGTCCTTGGCATCAGCCTGAGTATTGATCTGATTTTAGAAGAAATAAAGCAGAGGCTAGAATGGCAAGTACAGTAAATTATGTCCTCATGGGAATATGGTCTGTCCAGCATGGGATAAATTTCCCTTTAACATAATATTTCAGAGGCTAATACCTAAGGAATTGGACCTTACTACAATAATTTAAGTGAGAAAAGAAAGCAGTCCAAGGTAAAATATCATTTTTAAAAGGTCTATATTCCCAGATTGTCTACATGTCTGCTCTGTTCTGTCAGTATAAGCAATCCAGAATCAACTAATGATGTTCAGTGTTCTTGTGCCTGTTTGCAAATTGGACAATTGCATTCACCATTCTTTATTATTCCTCCTTGATTGGGAGAACTGGTTCATTTTATTACTAAAAATTCCCAGAGATTAAAATTCTGTCTGTTTTTTGTTTAGGCTCTTATCTGAAAACATTTTATTGAAGTTTTATATATATATACATTGCATTTTAGGTTCTGGGGTACATGTCAAGAACATGCAGGATTGTTGCATAGGTACATACCTGGCAATGTGGTTTGCTGCCTCCATCCCCATCACCTATATCTGGCATTTCTCCCCATATCATCCCTCCCCAACTCCCCACCCCCCACTGTCCCTCTCCTAATCCCCCTGCACAGACCTCAGTGTGTAATGGTGCCTCCCCTGTGTCCACGTGTTCTCATTGTTCAACATGCACCCATGAGTGAGAATATGCAGTGCTTGATTCTCTGTTGTGTCAGATTGCTGAGAATGATGGTTTCCAGGTTCATCCATGTCCCTACAAAGGACATGAACTCATTGTTTCTTATGGCTGCATAGTATTGCATGGTGGATATGTGCCACCTTTTTCTGTCCAGTCTATCATTGATGGGCATTTGTGTTGGTTCCAAGTCTTTGCTTTGTAAACAGTTCCACAATGAACATACGTGTGCATGTGTCCTTATAATAGAATGATTTATAATCCTCTGGTTGTGTACCCAGTAATGGGATTGCTGGGTCAAATGGAATTCTATTGTTAGGTCCTTAAGAAATCACCACACTGTCTTCCACGATGGTTGAACTAGTTTACACTCCCACCAACAGTGTAAAAGCGTTCCTATTTCTCCACATCTTCTCCAGCATCTATTGTCTCCTGATTTTTTAATGATCACCATTCTAACTGGCATGAGATGGTATCTCAATGTGGTTTTGATTTGCATTTCTCTAATGACTAGTGATGATCAGCATTTTTTCATATGTTTGTTGGCCACATAAATGTATAAATGTCTTCTTTTGTATAGTGTCTGTTCATATACTTTGCCCACTTTTCCATGGTATTGTTTGTTTTTTTCTTGTAAATTTGTTTTAGTTAGTTGTAGATTCTGGATATAGCTGTCAGATGGGTAGATCGCAAAAATTTTTTCCCATTCTGTTGGTTGCTAGTTCACTCTAATGATTGTTTCTTTTGCTGTGCAGAAGCTCTTAAGTTTAGTTAGATCCAATTTGTCTATTTTGGCTTTTGTTGCCATTGCTTTTTGTATTTTAGTCATGAAGTCCTTGCCTATGCCTATGTCCTGAATGATATTGCCTAGGTTTTCTTTTAGGGTTTTTATGGCATGAGGTCTTATGTTTAAATCTTTAATCCATGTGGAGTTAATTTTTGTATGAGGTTTAAGGAAGGGGTCCAGTTTCAGCTTTCTTCACATGGTTAGCCAGTTTTCCCAACACCATTTATGAAGCAGAGAATCCTTTCCTCATAGCTTGTTTTTGTCAGGTTTGTCAAAGATCAGATGGTTGTAGATGTGTGGCATTACTTCTGAGGCCTCTGTTCTGTTCCATTGGTCTATATCTCTGTTTTGATACCAGAACCATGCTGTTTTGATTACTATAGCTTTGTAGTATAGTTTGAAGTCAGGTAAGGTGATGCCTCCAGCTTTGTTCTTTTTGCTTAGGATTGTCTTGTCTATGTAGGCTCCCTAAATGGTAAAGACCATCAACTCTATGAAGGATTGTTCTTTTTTCTTAGGATTGTCTTGTAGCTTGACTGGGATAGCATTGAATCTATAAATTACTTAAGGCAGTATGGCCATTTTCACAATAATGATTCTTTCTAACCATGAGCAGAGAATTTTTTCCATCTGTTTATGTCCTCTATTATTTCCTTGAGAAGTGGTTTGTAGTTCCCCTTGAGGAGGTCCTTCACATCCCTTGTTAGTTTGTATTCCTAGGTATTTTATTCTTTTTATAGCAATTGTAAATGGGAATTCACTCATGATTTGGCTCTCTGTTTGTCTGTTATTGGTGTATAGGAATGCTTGTGATTTCTGCACATTGATTTTGTATCCAGAGACTTTGCTGAAGTTGCTTATGATCTTAGAGAGATTTTGAGCTGAGACGATGGGGTCCTCTAAATATACACTCATGTCATCTGCAAATAGAGACAATTTGACTTCCTCTTTTCCTAATTGAATATCCTTTATTTCTGTTTCTTTTCTGTTGCTCTGGCTAGAATTTCCAATACTATATTGAATAGGAGTGGTGAGAGAGGCCACTCTTGCCAGTTTTCAAAGGGAATACTTCCAGTTTTTGCCCATTTAGTATAATATTGGCTGTAGGTTTCTCATCATACATTTTATTATTTTGAGATACATTCCGTCTATACGTTGTTTATTGAGAGTTTTTAGCATAAAGGGCTGTTGAATTTTGTCAAAGGCCTTCTCTGCATCTATTGAGATAATCATGTGGTTTTTGTCTTTGGTTCTGTTTATGTGATGGATTATATTGATAGATTTGCTTATGTTGAAACAGCCTTGTGTCAAACAGATGAAGCTGACTTGATCATGATGAATAAGCTTTTTGATGTGCTGTTGAATTTAATTTGCTGGTATTTTATTGAAAATTTTTGCATCAATGTTCATGACGGATATGGCCTGAAATTTTTTTTTTAGTTGTGTCTCTGCCAGGTTTTGGTATCAGGATGATGTTGGTCTCATAAAATGAGGAAGGAATCCTTGTTTTGTATTGTTTAGAATAGTTTCAGAAGGAATGGTACCAGCTCCTCTCTGTAGGTCTGATAGAATTCAGCTGTGAACCCATCTGGTCCTGAACTTTTTTTGGTTGGTAGGCTATTAATTGCTGCCTCAGCTTCAGACCTTGTTATTGGTCTATTCAGGGATTCAACGTCTTCTTCCTGGTTTAGTCTTGGGAGGGCATAAGTGTCCAGGAGTTTATCCATTTCTTCTAGATTTACTGGTTTATGTGCATAGAGGTGTTTGTAGTAATCTCTGATGGTAGTTTGTATTTCTGTGGAATTGGTGGTGATTCCTCTTTATCATTTTTTATTGTGTCTATTTGATTCTTCTCTCTAACTTTTTTATTAGTCTGGCTAGTGGTCTATTTATTTTGGTCTATTCTATCTTTTCAAAAAACCAGCTCCTGGATTTATTGATTTTTTTTGAAGGGTTTTTTGTGTCTCTGTCTCTGTCAGTTGTGCTCTGATCTTAGTTATTTCTTGTCTTCTGATAGCTTTTGATATTGTTTGATCTAACTCCTGTAGCAGCTTTAATTGTGATGATAGGGTGTTGATTTTAGACCTTTCCTCGCTTCTCATGTGGGCATTTAGTGCTATAAATTTCCCACTAGACACTGCTTTAAATGTGTCCCAGAGATTCTGGTAAATTGTGTCTTTGTTCTCATTGATTTTGAAGAACATCTTTATTTCTGCCTTCATTTCATTATTTATTCAGTGGTCATTTAGAAGCAAATTTTTCAGTTTCCATGTAGTTTTGCAGTTTTGAGTGAGTTTCTTAATCCTGAGTTTTAATTTGATTGCACTGTGATCAGAGAGACTGGTTGTTATGATTGACATTGTTTTCCATTTGCCGAGTGGTGATTTACTCTCAATTACATGGTCAATTTTAGAGTAAGTGTATTGTGGTACTGAAAAGAATGTATATTCTGTGGATTTGGGGTGGAGAGTTCTGTAAATGTCTATTAGGCCCACTCGGTCCAGATCTGAGTTCAAGTTCTGGGTATCCTTGTTAATTTTCTGTCTTGTTGATCTGTCTAATATTGACAGTGGAGCGTTAAAGTCTCCCACTACTATTGATTGGAAGTCTAAGTCTCTTTGTAGATCATTAAGAACTTGCTTTATGTATCTGGGTGCTCCTGTATTGGGTACATATATATTTAGAATAGTTAGCTCATCTTGTTGCATTGATTCTTTTACCATTACATAATGTCCTTCTTTGTCTCTTTTGATCTTTGTTGGTTTAAAATCTGTTTTATCAGAGAGCAGGATTGCAATCCCTGCTTTTTCTTTTTTTTGCTCTCCATTTGCTTGGTAAATCTTCCTCAATCCCTTTATTTTGAGTCTATGTGTATTTTTACACATGAGATGGGTCTCGTGAATACAGCACACCAATGGGTCCTGACTTTTTATCCAATTTGCCAGTATGTGTCTTTTGATGGGGGCATTTAGCCCATTTACATTTAAGGTTAATACTCTTATGTGTGAATTTGATCCTGCCGTTTTGATACTAGCTGGATGTTTTGGTTGTTTGTTGATGCAGTTTCTTCATTGTGTCGATGGCCTTTACCATTTGATATATTTTTGCAGTGGCTGGTACTGATTGTTCCTTTCCATGGTTAGTGCTTCTTTCAGGAGCTCTTGTAAGGCAGGGCTGGTGGTGGTGAAATCTTTCAGCAATAGCTTGTCCATAAAGGATTTTATTTCTCCTTCACTTATGAAACTTAGTTTGGGTGGATATGAAATTCTGGACTGAAAGTTCTTTTCTTTAAGGATGTTGAATATTGGCCCCCACCCTCTTCTGGCTTGTAGGGTTTCTGCCAAGAAATCTGCTGTGAGTCTTAAGGCTTCCCTTTATGGGTGGCCCAACCTTTCTCTCTGGCTGCCCTTAGCATTTTTTTCTCCATTTCGACCCGGGTGAATCTGATGATTATGTGCTTTGGGGTTGTTCTTCTTGAGGAACATCTTTGTGGTGTTCCCTTTATTTCCTGGATTAGAATGTTGGCCTTCCTTGTTAGGTTGGGGAAGTTCTCCTGGATAATATCCTGAAGAGTGTTTTCCAGCTTGAATTCATTCTGCCCATCACATTCAGGTACACCAATCAAACATAGATTAGGTTTCACACAATCCCACATTTCTTGGAGGCTTTGTTCATTTATTTTTAATCTTTTTCTTCTAATCTTGCCTTCTCATTTTATTTCATTAAATTGATCTTTGATCTCTGATATCCTTTCTTCTGCTTGATCCATTTGGCTATTGAAATGTGCATATGCTTTGTAAAGTTCTCATGCTGTGTTTTTCAGCTCCATCAAGTCACTTATGTTCTTCTCTAAGCTGGTTATTCTAGTTAACATTTCCTAACCTTTTTTCAAGATTCTTAGTTTCTTTTCATTGGGTTAGAACGTGTTCCTTGAGCTCAGAGAAATTTGTGATTACCCACCATCTGATTACCCAGCCTGCTTCTGTCAATTCATCAAACTCATTCTCCATCCAGTTTTGTTCCCTTACTGGTGAGGAGTTGTGGTCTCTTGGATGAGGAGAGGTGTTCTGTTTTTTGGTGATTTCATTCTTTTTGCACTGGTTTCTTCCCATCTTCATTGATTTATATCTACCTTTAATCTTTGAAGTTGGTGACTTTTGGATGGGGTCTCTGAGTGGACATCCTTTCTGTTGATGTTGAAACTATTTCTTCCTTTTTTTTAGTTTTCCTTCTAACAGTCAGGCCCCTCTGCTGCAGGACTGCTGAAGGTCCACTCCAGACCCTGCTTACCTTAGAATCCCCCACGGGGGGTGCAGAACAGCAAGGATTGCTGCCTGTTTCTTCCTCTGGTAGCTTAATCTGAGAAGGGTACCCGCCAGATATCAGCCAGAGCCCTCCTGTATGACGTGTCTCTTTGGATCTACAAGGTTCAGGGAGCCACTTGAGGAAGCTGTCTGTTCCTTATCAGAGCTCAAGTGCTGTGCTGGGAGATACATTACTCCCTTCAGAGCTACTGGGCAGGGACATTTACGTCTGCTTTAGTGGAACTCACAACTGCCCCTTTTCCCAGGTGCTCTGTCCTGGGAAGGTGGGGCTTTATTTATAAGTCCCTGATGTGCTGCTGCCTTTTTTCAGAGATGCCCTGCCCAGCAAGGAGGGAGTCTAGTCACAGTCTGCCTATAGAGGCAAGCTGGGGGATCTGATTGGAAAATATCTGCAGTCTCCAATCTTGGACTTACTATCACTGATTTGCCTCTAGACACAATTAAAGAAATGTAATTCATATCCATTCATCTAGTTTAAAGTAACTGGAAAGTCTTTCTGCTTTAAGACATATGCGTTTTTCGTATTTTTTTCCTCTCTGACATTAATTGGCACATGGCTTTTAAAAAAATGCTTCATTAACTATTAACCATGGTACTTAAGAGGTTGGAGATGACTTCCACCAAGATGGCAAAATAGGAAGAGCTCTCACTGGGAACTGTACTCTGGAGCTATTCCTAATTCTTCTTTTTTTTTTTTTTTTTTTTTGGTTTTGAGATGGAGTCTCACTCTGTCACCCAGACTAGAGTGCAGTGGTGCAGTTTTGGCTTGCTGCAACCTCCACCTCCCATGTTCAAGCTATTCTCCTGCCTAGCCTCCTGAGTAGCTGGGATTACAGGCATGTATCACCACACCTGGCTACTTCTTGTATTCTTAGTAGAGATGGGGCTTTGCCATATTGGCTAGGCTGGTCTAGAACTTCTAACCATTTTGTTTTGAGATGGAGTCTGGCTCTATCACTTAGGCTGGAGTGCTGTGGCACAATCTTGGCTCACTGCAACCTCTGCCTTTCAGGTTCAAGTGATTCTCCTGTGTCAGCCTCCTGAGAAACTGGGTTTACAGGCACCTGCCACCAGGCCCAGCTAATATTTTGTATTTTTAGTAGAGACAGTGTTTCACAATATTGGCCAGGCTGGTCTTGAACTCCCGACTTCAGGTAATCCGCCCACCTCAGCCTCCCAAAGTGCTGGGATTATAGGCATGAGCCACCATGCCAGGCCTTTGCCATTATTAATGTTGCTGCAGTGAACACAGTAGTCTAGATATCTCCTTGGCATACTAATTCCACTTCCTTCAGATATTTATCTAGTAGTAGCATTGTTGGATTATATAGTAGTTCTACTTTTAAATTTTTGAGGAACCGCTATACTGTTTTCCATAATGGCTGTACTAATTTACAGACCTATCAGCAGTATACAAGGGCTTTCTTTTCTTCATATTCTGACCATCACTTGTTATCTTTCATTTTATTGATGTAATAACCACTCTGACAGGTGTGTGGCAATGTCTCATTATGGTTTTGATTTGAAATTCTCTGATGATTAGTGATGCTGAACATCTTTTCATATAGTTGTTGGCCAGTTTTATGTCTTCTTTTGAGAAATGCCTATTCAGGTTATTTGTCTATTTTTTAATCAGGTTGTTCATTTTTATTGCTATTTTTTAGATATTAATCCTTTATCAGATATATAGTTTGCAAATATTTTCTCCCATTCCATAGGTTATCTATTCACTCTGTTGATTGTTTTCTTTGCTGTGCAGAAGATTTTTAGTTTTATGTAATCCCATTTATCTATTTTTGCTTTTGTTGCCTATGCTTTTGGAATCATATCCAAATTTTTTTTGAACAGATTGATGTCACAGAGGCTTTTTCTTATGTTTTCTTATAGTAGTTTTACAGTTTCAGGTCTCCAGTTTAACTGTCTAATTCATTTTGAATTCATTTTTGAATATGGTGTGAGATGAGGGTCTCATTTTGTTCTTCTGCATATAAATATAATTTTTTCCAGCATCATTTACTGAAGAGACTATCCTTTCCTGATTGCGTGTTTTTGGTATTTTTGTCAAAAGTCAATTGACTGTAAATGCATGGGTTTATTTCTGGGCTCTATCCTTGTAGCTATCATTTCATTTGCAATGAGTGGAGACTGCTGGGTCTTCTGAGTAGATACTTATGGAGATTATTGATCTCAGTTCAGTGCGCCATGGAATTTAAGTTGGGGCTAATCTAAAATTGCTAAAGCCAAACCTTTGTAGATGATCAAATGTAAGCTAATTATATTCTGAAAGATGGCTCAGAAAAATGGAAAGCAGTAGGCAACTGCTTTGTAGAAAATGGGTGCTATTAATTTTTAATGATACACTTATAGTTTATAAAATCAATTTTTTCCAATATAGACAGATTTAATAAATTTAATTTCTGCCACGTGATAGGATGTTGACAATTTTGCCAAGAAATTCTCTATAGATAAAAATAGAAACAAAAATATTTATTTATTTCATAATACATGCTGACTCTATAGTCTCATGTAATCTTACAGGACTTCAATTCAAGCCTGATGGAAAGATGTATCCAGACAAGCCATGATTTCCGTTATTTCTCCATTTCTTGGTCAGAAACAAAAAAAGAAATAGCTGGTAAGAAGAGGAGAAAAGATTGATAGCTTGATTTCAATCCCTGCCTTCACACTGATTTTCTGAGATAATTGGCTTTTCAGATTAAACTTAGAACACTATTTTAAAGTATTCAAACTGGAATGTCTTCATACTTTGAATAAGATGTTCCCCTACATAAGCTCTTTCTTCACAAAATCTGCATAGATGTGTTGATGAGGTGGAACTTAATCTCATTTATAGTTAAATCAATTTTCCTTCTTCTTGTTAAAGTCTCCTTCTCTCTGCTTCTGATAGAAAGCTTTGGGGCAAGACGACTGACAGTGTATTAGGTCGTTCTTCAGTTGCTATAAAGAAATACCTGAGACTGCATAATTTATAAAGAAGAAAGATTTAATTGCCCGAAGACTCTACAAGCTGTACAAGCATGGCTCCAGCATCCTGCTTCTGGTGAGGGCCTCAGGAAGCTTATAATCATGGCAAAAGGCAGAAGGGGAGCAGGCATGTCACATGGCAGGAGAGGTAGCAAGAAAGAGAGAGAAGGGGAAAGTCCCAGATTCTTTTTTTTTTCTCTTTTTGAGACAGAGTGTCACTCTGTCACCCATTGGAGTGCAATGGTGCTGTCTCAGATCACTGCAACTCCCTCCGCTTCCCAGGTTCAAGGGATTCTCCTGCCTTAGCTTCCCAAGTAGCTGGCATTACAGGCACCCACCACCAAGCCTGGCTAATTTTTGTGTTTTTAATAGAGACACGGTTCCACCACCATGTTGGCCAGGCTGGTATCAAACTCCTGACCTCAGGTGACCTGCCTGCTTTGACCTCCCAAAGTGCTGGGATTATAGGCATGAGCCACCGCACCTGGCCCCAGACTCTTAAATAACCACATCACCTATGAACTGAGTCAGAACTCACTTGTCACCAAGGGGATTGTGTTGAACCATTCATGAGGGAACCCCTCCCATGATCCAAACACCTCCCACCAGGCTGCACCTCCAACACTAGGAATCACATTTCAAAATGACTTTTGGAGGGACAGACATCCAAACCACATCACGTAGCTTTTGGAAAAAAAATGGTTGCCTTTCTTGTTTTGTTTTATTTCACTTAGTTTCAGCTCATTGAGTATTTTTAAAGTGTGCACACTTGACGGTTTAATTCCCGACAGCTTGTGCAGGAAAGCAGCACTATGACAGATCTCATAGTATGTATCTTACTATCTCTAAGTAGAATTGTATGTAAATGAAAAAAGTCACCTCTGTGTTTAAAAATGTTGTAAACTGTAGGGAAAGAAACTGCAATAGTATGTCTGGATGCTATTCTTCTTAAAGTTAGAAATCTATTACTAAAATAAGGTAAAATATTATAATAAACTGTAAATATTTTAAAAATAGAATTGTACACCTGCTCCTGTAACTTAGATTCACTTATTTACTTTAGATTTCTTCTTTATCTCTACAATACAGAACAGAACATAAATTAGATTTATTTGCATATTAATAAGTATTTTTTGTCATTCGTTGTTAATGATATTACTCTAATTACCATATGATGATTTATTTATTTTTATTATAAAAGATGATCATGGTTGGGGCAGGGGAAAGAGTATGGAGAAGAATAACAATGTATATTTGCAAAATGTCTTATGTTTCCCACCCTGCCTGCCACTGCCAGTGCCTGTGTACACCATTCAGGGGCCTAAAGATAGGCCTGGCCCATGTGCTGCTGGCTCTACTGGCACCCGGACACATCTTCTGAAGACCTGGAGATTCATCTATGCCACCTGCCACCACCAGCACCTGCATGTACCATCCAGGGCCTGAGGACAGTCTGCCCCACCTGTCAGTGTCTGTGTACATCTTCCAAGAAGCTGCCATGACTGCCATTGCAGCACCCATGCTCACTGGGGGCCTGAGGGTGGTCCTACCCCACCTATTGCCAATGCCCATGCACACTGTGTGGGGGGCCTACAAATTGACCAGCTCTGCCTGCCACTACTGGTACACGTGCAAGCCATCTGGGGGCCTAAAGATGGGCCTACTCCAACCACCACTCATGCTGGCACATACCTCCTGAGAGCCCAAAAAGTAGCCTGCTAAGCTTGCTGCCAATACCACTGGTACCAACTCATGCATGCCACCCATTCTAACTGAGGTAAGGTGATATCTCATTGCAGTTTCTATTTGTATTTCCCTGATGATGTAATATTGAGCATTTTTACATATCCTTGTTGGTTATTTGTATGTCTTCTTTGGAGAAAAGTCTATTAATTTTTTTCTCCAACAGAATGGGAAAAAGCTTTTGCAATCTACCCATCTGACAAAGGGCTAATATCCAGAATCTACAAAGAACTAAAACAGATTTACAAGAAAAAAAACAAACAAACCCATTCAAAAGTGGGCAAAGGATATGAACAGACACTTTTAATTAAAAAAAAAACACTTCTGGATTCATGGATCTTTTGAATGGTTTTTCATGTCTCAATTTCCTTTAGTTCAGCTCTGATTTCTTTGGGCAGTATACCATGCTCATAGATAGGAAGAATCAATATCATTAATGGGTGTACTGCCCAAAGCAATTTCCAGATTCAATGCAATCCTATGAAAATCTGATTTCTCATCTTCTGTTAGCTTTAGGGTTGATTTGTTCTTGCTTCTCTAATTTCTTCAGTTGTGAAGTTAGATTATTAATTTGAGATCTTTCTAACTTTTTGATGTGGATATTTAGCGCTGTGAATTTCCCTCTTAACACTGTCTTAACTGTGTCCCTGAGATTATGGTACATTGTATATTTGTTCTCATTATTTTCAAAAAACTTCTTGATTTATGTCTTAATTTCATTATTTACTCAAAAGTCATTGACAAAAACAAGTAATGAGGAAAAGACTCCCTATTCAATTAATTATGCTGGGATAACTAGCTAGCCATATACAGAAGATTGAAGCTAGACCTCTTTCTTACACCACATGCAAAAATTAATTCAAGATAGATTAAAAACTCAAAGGTAAAAGCCAAAACTATAAAAAGTCTGGAGGACAACCTAAGCAATACCGTTCTGGACATAGGAAGAGGCATATATATAATGATGAAGATTATAATATTTATTGATGAAGATGCCAAAAACAATCAAAACAAAAGCAAAGATTGGCAAGTGAGATCTAATTAAACTTAAGAGCTTTTTCACAGCAAAAGAAATTATCAACAGAGTAAATAATGCACAGAATAACAAAAATATTTGCAAACTATGCATCTGACAAAGGTCCACGATCCAGCATCTATGAGGAACTTAAGCAAATTTACCAGAGAAAAACAATCCCATTAAAATTGGGCAAAGGACATGAACAGATACTTCTCAAAAGAAGGCATACATGCAGTCAACAAGCATATGAAGAAAAACTTAATATCACCAATCATTAAATAAATGTAAATGAAAACTACAATGAGATACCATCTCACACCAGTCAGAATGGCTATTAAAAGTGCCAAAAACTGACAGATGCTGGCAAGGTTGTGCAAAAAAAGGGAACAATTATTTATTAATACTATTGGTGGGAGTGTAAATTAGTTAAACCAAAAGGGAACACTTAAATACTATTGATAGTAGTGTAAATTAGTTCAACCATTGTGGAAAGCAGTAAGGTGATTCTACCTTACTGTAGCAGAACAGATTCTACCTTACAGTAAGCAGAACTACCATTTGACTCAGCAATCCCATTACTGGGTATGTACCCAAGGGAATATAAATCATGCTACCATAAAGACACATGCACATAAATGTTCACTGCATCACTATTCACAACAGCAAATACATGGAATCAACCTAAATGCCCTTCAGTGATAGATTGGATAAAGGAAATGTGGAACATAGACACCATGGAATACTATGCAGCCACGAAGACAATAAGATTATATCTTAGGCTGGGCACAGTGGCTCACGCCTGTAATCCCAGCACTTTGGGAGGCCAAGGTGGGTGGATCACCTGAGGTCAGAAGTTTGAGAACAGCCTGGCCAACATCATGAAACTCCGTCTCTACTAAAAATACAAAAATTAATTCAGCATGGTGGTGTGTGCCTGTAATTCCAGCTACTTGGGAGGCAGAGAAGGAAGAATTGCTTGAACCCAGGAGGTAGAAGTTGCAATGACCTGAGATCATGCCACTACACTCCAGCTTGGGTGACAGAGTGAGATTCCATCTCAAAAAAAAACAAAAACAAAAACAAAGATTATGTCTTTTGCGGGAACACAGATGGAGTTGGAGGCTATTATCCTCAGCAAACTAATGCAGAAACAGAAAACCAAATACCACATGTCCTCACTTATCAGTAGGAGTTAAATGATAAGGATTTATGAATACAAAGAAGGAAACAACAGACACTGGGGTCTACCTGAGTTGAGAGGCTGGGAGGAGAAAGAAAGAGGAGCAGAAAAGATAACTATCAGGTACTGGGTTTAATACCTGGGTGATGAAATAATCTTTACAACAACCCCCAAAGACACATGCTTACCTATGTAACAAATCTTTACATGTACCCCCAAATCTAGAATAAAAGTAAAAAACAAAAACAACTATTACGCTTCACAGGTGAAAATGTAAATTAGTATAGCCATTCTGGAAAACACTTTGGAGATTTCTAAAATAACTAAAAATAGAACTGCCATATGGTTCAGCAATCCTACTACTGGATATTTATTAAAATGAAAAGAAATCATAAGGATACCTGTACCCCTCACCCCATGTTTGTCAAAACACTATTCATAATAGGCAAGATACAGAATCAACCTAAGTCTATTAATGGATGAATGGATAAAGAAAATGTGGTATATGTACACAATGGAATACAATTCAACCATTTAAACAAATGAAGTGCTCTGATTTTCAGCAACATGAATGGAAGTGAAGGTCACTGTGTTAAGCAAAATAAGCCAAGACTAGAAAGACAAATATTGCATTTTCTCACTCATATATGGGACCTGAAAAAGTTGATCTCTTGGAGTTAGAGAATAGAATGATGGTCACCAGAGGTTGGTAAAGATGAGGGGTTGGGGATGAAGAAGAATTGGTTAACTAGTACTGAGTCAGATAGAAGAAATAAGTTCTAGCGTTCAATAGCACAGTTGGGTTACTATAGTTAATGATAATATTTAATAATAATTCATTAATAGCTAAAAGAAAAGATTTGAAGTATTTCTAACACAAAGAAAAGATAAATGTTTGAGGTGCTGAATATCCTAGTAACCCTGATTTAATCATTACACATTATATGCATGTATCAAAATATCACATGTACCCCCATAAAATGTAAATTGTATATCAATAAATATTTTTTAAAAATCAGCTTAGAACTTTTACTATATAACATTAAAATGTATCACCTATGTGAACTTAAAAGAGTATGTAAGCATATTTCTACTAATTTATATATATTAAAAATTTGTATGTTGTTAATATTTAGCTACTTACTCAAATATTTACAATTTTTGAAGAAATGCAAAAAATGCCTAAGTGTTAAGATCTCTGAGAAATTGTAAAAAAATGCTAATGAGACATCAGAGATGAGCTCATAAAGGCTAGGAGATTGAAACGGAGCTCTAGGACAAAAGAAGTCAGAGAAGGAAGAAGAAAGGGAACTTCTGAAAATGAGAAGAGTAAAATGTCAGAGCTCATCAAAGAGAGTTCCAGATACAAATACTTAACAGCTGTAAACAGTGAGGGTATGTGTAACATGTAAGATGAGAGTACTATTCTGTGGATTGCATTTCATGACACTGGAAACAAAAGTTAAGTGCATCAAGTAAATATATTAAAAGTGTCCATGGTAGGATAGTTCACTGAAATAAGTACTTAGTTGTGAGCACTGTTTTCACTGCATATATGAAAAGCAAAAATGAATCTAGACAATTTATATACAAGACAGCACTACAATGAATTACTGTCTACACTTACTAACAAACCATGTGACTTTCTTGAGTTTAGCAGTTGAACCAATTAAGTGTTGTTGCTATGATTATTGTGTTTACAACAAAATGTTAAATGGAAATAAAGAATTAAAATGCCTTATGTTATTAAATATTCTTACCCCTATTTGATTTTTACATCTTCCCCATGAGGTAAAGAGAAGAGGTTATCATCCTCGATTTATAGAGAGGAAGAAATCGAGTGACTTAAAGACACTCAGATCATTCAGATACTTTTAAAATTCCTGATCCAGAACTCTCTTCCATGTTTAAAATCTTACCCATACTCACAACATCAACTTTGACTATATTTAGATTGTCATTTCTATTTCCACGTGCACCTCCTGTTTCTAAGATATTTCCACTGTGTGTTGTTCCATCCCTCCCACTCCACATGCCTTCCACAAACTTGCCATCTTTTCCTTGTAGCAGACCCACTGGAGTTTTCCTCCTACATTTACATCTGTCAGCAGCACAGTTCCTCTCTCACAGAAATCTGAGTCTATTTAACTGCTTCTCTTTCCTTGATATCCTGTCTTACAATGCCTGTTTATCAATACCAACTTATTTTTATTATTCCTCTCTGGAGGTTTTCCTTAAAACTTTCTCCACTATTGTCTTCTAGACAGGTCATTTGCAATAGCTCTTAGTTCTCTAATTTATTCTGTACTTGGCCAGATGAATCTTTATGAAATTCACTTTGTGTATGTCACAGACCTCCAATGGCTCAATAGGGGGCAGAATGAAGCCTAAGGATTAATATGGAAGGAGGATCTCAAGGCTGCGAAATAATGAAACTGGGTTGATCAAGAGAAACTAGAATCATGAATCCAGCAAACAGAAAGTAATGCCCGTCTAAAGAAGCAAGGCCCTCAGAGATCTGACTTCTCCTAAACTATTTTGATTTATCTTCTATTATCTGCAACATAAAATTCTCTCTTCTGCACAATTAGTTTGATAAAATCTAAACATGCTGTGCTGAGTCCTGCCCTGTGCTTTTGCTTGTATTGCTTTCTAATCATTAAAATGCACCCAACAAATATTTATTGAACACCTTCAAGACTCTGGAATATAAAAATGAAGATCCTGCTCTGCCCTTTAGTAGCTCACAAGGATGTAAGGAGAGTGTGTTGGGAGGAGGAGGGAAGGGGACAGGGAGTAAGGAAATAACTACAATTCATTGCAACAAGTGCCATTGCTTGGAAGGCATTCGATGGGAACCTAACATAGCTAGTAGCTCTGGAGCTGACATTTGAACCTATCCTTTTGTTCCCCTCAAGTTTTTCAGATCATCTTTGGGTGTCCAGATAATGCTACTATTCCTCTCAAATGCCCACAGCCTTTGTTGAGGTGCTAACCTACATCTTTCACCTTCTGAAATTCCTTTGGAAATTACTGTTATTATCTCTGGTTTTGCCGTTAATTGTCAACTGTTTTCTGTGTACTTTCCTGGGTTTCTCCAGTGAACTCATCAACTCTTAAGTGGCAGAGATCATGTTTTCATAGGTTTTAGTATCCACCTCCAGACATAGAAACCAAGTTCCTGTTTTAAAAGATTTCTTTCAATGCTTTGTGTACATACCAATTTTCATGTTTAATAACTCTTATATTTGCTGTCACATATTAGTGACTATAAGCTCTAGTGATAATACATTTTTCAGAGAAAAGAGCATCGTTTAGCATCGTTATAATTTCTAAAGAAATGTGTCATTAAATAATTTTAGTTACATATCTACTGATCCTAAGCTGATTAATATGTTGGTAATGACTCTGTTATTTAGTGCTCAGGGAGAAATGTACAAATACTTGAAAGAAGCACTGCAGGCAAGAGAAAGTGGTGATGTATGGTCAGCAATATATGCAGTGTTATTACAACCAACATGTTGGGTAGAATGTTTATTGATTTTTTAAATTCTTAAGTAGGACTTCTGGTCTATAAAATATTCAATATTGTTTCCCAGGATCAGCTTTCCTTGAACAAACATAGGTGACTGCTCTTTCCTGATGCTTTTTCATCAGTGACTACCAGACTGGCCCTGTGGCATGCCCTCCTTCCTTCTTCCGTGTGTATGTAAGGAAAGCTTGAACTGTGATTATTTTTATTTCAGTAACTTAAAACAAACAAGAAACACAGATGGAACTAGATCAAATTGAGGGATTTTATAGCAGAGGAAGTGTGTATGCCTGCAGATAAGTTCACCATTTAAAATATACTCCATTTGCTGCTCAGGGACAATTCAGTCCACATATTTACATTTGTATTTTCTTGATTAAGTGCCCAGTTTAATAACGATCCTTTTTTTTTTTTTTTAAGTGAAGCTAACAATATTCTAAAGTTTAAGCATTGGGGAATTCCCTGTTTATTCAGGTTAAAAAAAATCATACAATAAAATTTAAGCAGAACACTATTGTTACATTCTACATAATACTTTTAAGGCATTTGAGAATATATAAATTATATCCCTGCAATTATATCTCAAAATAATTATGTGTGAACACTAATAAGACTTGAACTCATAGAAGTAGAATGAGTTTATACTTTACTGGTTCCCAATTTAGGGATTCAAATTTATAAATAATTTTCTTAATAGACTTTCCATTTGACTTAAGAAACAAATTAAAAAGAAATAACAAAATAAAAAGAAATGCCTTATGTTATTAAACATTCTTACCCCCATTTGATTTTTACATCTTCCCCATGAAGCACTTTATGTAGCACTTCCAAATTATTAGAGAAAATAACATCATGTTTTATAGAAATCTATTATGTTCTAAAAAGAGGAAAAATAAAAATACTTGTAAAAACTGAATAGTCTAGTTTTATTGTGCATCACATTATTTTAAGATTACTCAAATAATTTGTGTGTAAGAGAAGTTGCTTTGCTTATGGGTTATAAAAGGTGTAATTTCAAACACTTTCTTCTGGTAATACACATTAAACAAAGGAGGACTCAAAATGTAACATTACAAATATTGAAGTCTAGTGTTACAATTCATTTGGCATTGTTCATTTCATAAGAAAACTCACACAAATATAATCAGTTATATATTAGATATAAGTTATTAGAAGATTGAAGACAACTTCTAAATATACATTTTCACTTTCAATATGCATATAAATTTCAAAAAATATATCTATTGATCTAGCATTTGCTATTCCACCACAATCATTGTATTTGTTCACCTGTTGCCTTTTCGTGGTGTGGTTAATAACAAGTGCTCCTCTCTGTTGCCTTGAATTACTTTAATAAAAGCCTTTCATACTATTGGATCAGGCCCCCAGTTTAAGCTAATATTGTGGTATGATTTGAAAGAAATAATTTTACTTTGGGGTTTCTTTAATTGCATTTTTATGGTGATTTTTAACAAAATGTATGTATTTCTTTAACTTTTTAATATCGTTTTGAATATTAGCTAAAGATTCAAGATAAATCAGGGGTCAATGATTTTAAAGAATGGAAAAGAAAGATTGCTCGAATAAACCTATTCTGTAATGTATTTGTCATGTATTATTGACATTTCTACTAAATAGGTAGTGAATTCCTTAATAACATGGGTTTATTATTGGTTCCAGCCCCTGATTGTTCCTAACAGTAAACAATGGAACACTTAAGCAACATCTTGGAATAAAAATTCAACATTTATTGTCAAATACACTTTTATCTAATACAATCTTAAGTTAAAGATTAAAGAACTACCATAAGTTTGAGGGTCTCAGTAATTAACAAATTTGATTGTCTTTAACTTTTCTCCTGTTTTTTACTACATGTATGTATATATGGCAAAAACACTTCTGGAAACTTTATCAATAGCTCATAAGCCGTTTCTTGTTATGATACTACAGCTAAATCATATTTCCTTATTGAGAAGTGGGAAAAGTTAATCTAATATGCCAATAGAAATTTCTATGATAACACTAATCCTTTAAAAATTATTCTACTGATTTTTTTGTGCACTTTATGGTATGTGAATTTTTTTTAATACATGTATTTTATTGCACTTTAGGTTGAATAAAATGCAGAACATGCAGGACTGTTGAACATGCAGGACTGTTGCATAGGCACATACATAGCAATGTCATTTGCTGCCTCCATCCCCCTGTCACCTATATCTGGCATTTCTCCCCATGTTGTCCCTCCCCAACCTCCCTACCCCCACTGTCCCTCCCCTAGTGTCACCCAACAGACCCCAGTGTGTGATGCCCCCCTTCCTGTGTCCATGTGTTCAACACATTCAAGATCAAGACATCAGCAGATTCAGCATCTGGTGAGGGCCCACTCTCTGGTTTATACATAGCACACTCTAGGTGTTTCCTCACATGGCAGAAGGTGCTAGCTAGTTCTCTGCATTCTCCTTTATTAGAGCCACTGTTTTGCATTGTTGTAAAGGAATACCTGAGACTTGATAATTTGAAAAGAAAAGAGGTTTATTTGGCTCACCATTCTACAGGCTGTACAAGCAGGGTACTGCCATCTGCTTGGCTTCTGGTGAGGCCTTAGCAAATTTTTACACGTGGAGGAAGGTGAAGGGGAGCAATTGTGTCACATGGTGAGAGAGAGAGAGGAAGAGAGAGGGTTGGAGGTGCCACATCCTTTGAACAACCAGCTCTTGAGTGTGAACTAATAGAGCAAAACCTCACTCTTTATCAAGGGAATGGCACCAAGCCATTCATGAGAGATTCATACCCATGGCCAAAACACCTCCCACTAGGCCCATCTCTTACATTGGGGATCATGTTTTGGCATGAGATTTGGAGAGGACAAACATCCAAAACATATCAGGCACTAATTATAATCATGTGAGTTCTACCCTCATGACTTGATCACCTCCCAAAGGCCCAGCTACTAATTCCATCAACTTGGAGGTTAGGATTTCAATGTGTGAATTTGGAAGGGAAAATTATTAAGCCTATTGAAGAATAGGTCAGTAAAAAGTGAAAAGATAGATTATATTCTATCTTTATAGATTATAATATAGATTATATTCTAATCACTAATTACAAGAATACTTGAGTGGCTCTATTAACGAAAGATGTAATAGACTTCAAAATTAAGAATATTACCAGGGATAAAAAGGGACATTATATAATGATAAAGAAATTAATTCATCAAGAAGATGTAACAATCTTAAATGTTTATGTAAACAATTACAAATCTGTGTATATATGTATATACGTATGTATATATGTATCCCAATGTATATATGCATATGTATGTATGTATAGATATGTGTGTGTGTATGTGTGTGTGTGTGTGTGTGTGTGTATCCCAATCAAATGCTCAAAAGAAAAATAGGTAAATCTACAAAGATAGTTAAAGATTAACATTCCTCTGTCTACTTAATAGAAAAGGTAGACAAAAATTAGTAAGGCTATATAATACCTGAACAACACAATTAACCACTTGACTAAATTAACATTTAGAGAACAATTATTTTAATAACAGCAAAATACACATCTTGAAACTACATATAAAATATCTACTGAGACATTTGATATTCTTGGCTATCAGATAAAGCACCCCAAATTTCTTCAGTGGACTTATGCTAGAAATAAATAACAGAAAAATATATAGAAAATCTTCATATATTTGGAAATTAAACCATATATTTCTAAACTATTGTATTAAAGAATTTATAAGGGTCATTAGAAAATAATTTTAATTTATTGAAAATCAGAATATATTCTACTTTATGTTATTCAGCTAAGGCAGCATTTGAAGGAAAATTTATAGTATAAAATGCTTATATTTGAAAAGAAGAAAGATTTGTTGTGATTTAATGTGCTAAGGTTCCACCTTAAGGTAATAGCAAAATAAAAGCAAACAAAATTCAAAGTAAGCAGAATAAAGGATATAATGAAGTTAGGAGTTAAATTAAAAGTAATTTTAAAAATAGACAAAATCAATAAAATCAAATGCTCTTTTCTTGGAAAGATCAAGTTGATAAACTTCTGGACACAGATGACAAATATCAGCAAAGAAAGGTTATCACTATAGATCATACAGATCTTAAAGACAGAAATAAAAAAATTATGAATATCTCTATTATAATAAATTTGATGACATAGATTAAATATACCAATTTATAGAAAGACACAATCTACCAAAGCTAATTCAAGAGAAGGCAGATAACTTAAATAGCCCTCTATCTGGTAAAGATAATCTTTGCACAAGGACACTCCAAAAAGTGATGGCGTCAGTGATTGATTTTACTAGACATTTACATGCTACATCAGTTCTTCCAGATAATAGAAGAAGGAATACTTCCAATTCAATTTAGGAAGCAAATATTATCCAAATACCAAAATATAGACAAAGACATTACAAGAAAAGAAAACTATAGGTCAATATTTCTTACAAACATAGATGCAAAAGTCATTAAAAATAACATAGCAAAATGGAATCCAGGAATAAATAAAGATAGTGCATCATAACCAAGTAGGATTTATCTGAGAAATGTAAGGCTGGCTCAACATTCAAAAGTCGATATGCATAATTTGTTCAAACAGACATAAAACCTACCAGGTTACTCTTCAGAAATTGATAAACTGATTCTAAAATTTATTTGGAAATTGGAAATGTCAAGAATAGTCAAATCTTGAAGCCAATTATTGAAGAAAAAGAAAACCAAAGACTAACAATGCCAGATGACAAAATTATAGTAAATAAGACAATGTAATATTGGCACCAGGACAAATCAAAAGAAATGAAGTGCAGTTCCAGGAACAGGCCAAGAAATATATTGTCAATTTATTACAAATTTTGCAATGTAATACTGTAGGAGAAAGTTTGGTCTGTTCAATTAGTCCTTGGTTAACTGAATATACAGATGAGAAAAATAAGACTTGATCTCAACCACACAATATAAACAAAAATAAATCTCAGATAGTAGTCTGAAATTTGAAAGTTAAAATAGTGAGTTTCTTTAAAAAATGAAAATTATATTACTGGTTAAAATGGGCAAATATTTGCTTTAAAATACACACAACATATTAATTTTAAAGAATAAAAACCAAATTGAATTAGTAAATTAAGAATTTCTGTTCATGAGAACACTTCATTAAGAGAATAAAAATATACATCACAGAGTGGGAGAAGATTTTTTGTAACACAGATATCTGACAAAGGACTTTTACCCAGAATATATTAAGAACATCTTCCAATTAACAAAAAAAGGTCATGGGAGTGAGGTCAGACAACACAATAGGGAAATGATTTAAATGAGCACTTTACAGGATACCAATTGGCCTGTAAACATATGAAGAGAACCTCAACTTTATTAAGAACCAGCACAATTCAAAACTGCAAGGTGATATTACTACCCTCTGGGGAGAATATAAAAGACAGAACATACAAACTGTTGATGAGGAAGTGAAGTAACTGAAAATGTAAATTGGTATAATCACTTTGAAAAAATATTTGGCAGTATCTAACAAACCTGAATATATATATTTATATTTATACATTTTATGACCCAACAATTGGACTCTTACCATATTCCTAATGTAAGTGCATAAACATTTGTTTATCAAAAGACATATACGAAATAAGGTTTGTAGAAGTCGTATTGATTATAGTGAAAACTACCCAAATATCCAACCATAATAGAATGATAATTAAATGTTAGTATGTACCAGTATAATAGAGCAGTGAGAATTTTTAAAACTCTAACTATATGCAATTAAATGGATGGTGCTCAAAAATATAATGCTGAACAAAAAAACAGAGATAAAAGAATATGTAGTTTATGATTCCATTGATATAAATTTTAAAATGGGGCAAAATATTTTTTGCAACACTAAGATTCTAGATGGGCATTACTTTTGAGGGCAGATGGTAAGAGGTGGTCACAGATGAGCTTCTGTAATGTTGATGATTTTTAAATTTCTTGATCTGGATGCTGACCAAATGGATACATTTACTTCATGAAAATGCCTTAAGCTGCACACTTGGAATTGTTGTACTTACTGTATTTTATTCCAATGTTTTAAAAATTTATATGCAATATTCTCTATTAAATTTAGAAACCATGAACAATATTCATGAAAGTTGAGATTAAAAAGAAACACACCTCTATGTGGGCAGAGAATAGTAAAACTTTTCAAAAAATTGTGAAAAAAAATATTCTGCCATCAGTGAAGATGAGGAAACTGTGACTGGATTTACCCTTCTGCCTAAAACAGCTGAAAACCCAAACAAAATCTATGAAACAGAAATTTTTTAGAGATTGGCCCTTAGGCAGCATAGGACAGTTATACCCGAGAGAGGAAAAGCAAAGTGAACACTATGATTGCACCAAGTAAGTGCCTAGAGTGTTTCCCAGCTGCAGCATGAAGAGAAGATCCCAGGCAGAGCCTGGTAGTTCCCAAGTTGAGGAGACAGAGTTGGGTATCCTCAGAAACCAAGATATAAAGTATATAAAGAATATCCAAAGTAAATTTCTAAAGATGAAAATTACAATGTTTAATATAAAAATGCATAGAATGAGGTTAACAGCATATTAGACAATTCAGAAGAAAGATTAATGACTTGAAGATATATAAATAGAAGCTATAATAAACAATATTAAAAGACTGAAAAAATATTAATAGTACATCAGTGAGATATGTGACAACTTTAATTGGCCAAATATCCATCTAATTGGAGTTCCCAAAAGAGAAGAGAGAGGAAAAAATAATGCACAAAATAGTGATAGTGCAGGACATGCTCTAATTGAATGAGAATACCTGAAGGTGGCATCTGGAGATCAAGAGTTGAACAAGAATGGTGTATGAGAACAGGATAAATAAATGGCCTAGCCCAGTGGCGGTGGCTTTCCAAACCAGGACACATGTTGTTGACCAAAATGGAAGTGAAATCTGACAATGTTAGGTTTTGGGAAGGAGCAGAACCTGTGACATGAAGGAGAAAGCCAACGTTATGGGAATTTGCATGAAGTCAGTCTTTTGTGAGACTTCTCAAGGAGACTGCAGAGCATTGATCAGTGGTTAAGAGGTGATTATTTTTGGTTCCATATGAAGTTTAAGGTGGTTTTTATTTCCAATTCTGTGAAGAAAGTCAATGGTAGCTTGATGGGGATAGTGTTGAATCTATAAATTACTTTGGACAGTATGTCCATTTTCATGATGTTGATTCTTCCTAACCATGAGCATGGAATGGTTTTCCATCTGTTTGTGTCCTCTCTTATTTCATTGAGCAGTGGTTTGTAGTTCTCCTTGAAGAGGTCCTTCATATCCCTTGTTAGTTGTATTCCTAGGTATTTTATTCTCTTTCTAGCAACTGTGAATGGGAGTTTACTCACGATTTGGCTCTCTGTTTGTCTGTTATGGGTGTATAGGAATGCTTGTGATTTTTGCACCTTGATTTGTGCACATTAATTTTGTATCCTGAGACTTTGCTGAAGTTGCTTGTTAGCTTAAGGAGATTTTGGGCTGAGATGATGGAGTATTCTAAATATACAAGCATGTCATCTGCAAATAGAGACAATTTGACTTCCTCTTCTCCTAACTGAATGTCTTTTATTTCTTTATCTTGCCTGATTGCTCTGACTAGAAATTCCAGTACTATATTGAATAGGAGTGGTGAGAGACAGCATCCTTGTCTAGTGCCAGATTTCAAAGGGAATGCTTCCAGTTTCTGCCTATTCAGTATGATATTGGCTGTGGGTTTGTCATAAATAGCTTTTATTATTTTGAGATATGTTCCATAGATACCTAGTTTATTGAGAGTTTGTAGCATAAAGGCTGTTGAATTTTGTCACAAGCCTTCTCTGCATCAATTGAGATAATCATGTGGTTTTTGTCTTTGGTTCTGTTTATGTGGTGAATTACGTTTATAGACTTGTGTATGTTGGACCAGCCTTGCATCCCCGGGATGAAGCCTACTTGATCGTGTTGGATAAGATTTTTGATGTGCTGTTGCAATTGGTTTGTCAGTATTTTACTGAGATTTTTGCATCTATGTTCATCATGGATATTGGCCTGAAGTTTTCTTTTCTTGCTGAGTCTCTGCCAGGTTTTTGTATCAGGATGATGTTGGTCTCATAAAATGATTTGGGGAAGATTCCATCTTTTTGGATGTTTGGAATAGTTTCAGAAGGAATGGTAGCAGATCCTCTTTGTACCTCTTGTAGAGTTTGTCTGTGAACCCATCTGGACTTAGACTTTTTTGGATGGTAGGCTATTAATTGCTGCCTCAACTTCAGACTTTGTTATTGGTCTATTCAGGGATTCTCCTTCTTCCTGGTTTAGTCTTGGGAGGGTGTAAGTGTCCAGGAATTTATTCATTTCTTCTTCATTTACTGTTTTATGTGCATAGAGGTGTTTGTGGTAATCTCTGATGGTAGTTTGTATTTCTGTGGAATTGGTGGTGATATGCCTGTTATCATGTTTTATTGCATCTATTCGATTCTTCTCTCTCTTCTTTTTTATTAGTCTGGCTAGTGGTCTTTTTTCTTGATCTTTTCAAGAAAATCAGCTCTTGGATTTATTGATTTTTTTGAAGTATTTTTTTGTGTTTATATCTCCTTCAGTTCTGCTCTAATCTTAGTTATTTCTTGTCTTCTGCTAGCTTTTGAGTTTGTTTGATCTTGCTCCACTAGTTCTTTTCATCGTGGCATTAGGGTGTCAGTTTTAGATCTTTCCTCACTTCTTATGTGGGCATTTAGTGCTATAAATTTCCCTCTAGACACTGCTTTAAAAGTGTCCCTGAGATTCTGGTATGTTGTGTCTTCATTCTAATTAGTTTTGAATAATATCTTTATTTCTGCCTTCATTTCATTAATCAGTAATCATTCAGGAGCAGGTTGTTCAGTTTCCATGTAGGTGTGTGCTTTTGAGTGAGTTTCTTAATCCTGAGTTCTAATTTGATTGTGTTCTGAGAGACTGGTTGTTATGATTTCTGTTCTTTTCCATTTGCTGATGAGTGATTAACTTCCAATTGTGTGGTCAAATTTAGAGTATGTGCGATGCTGAGAAGAATGTATATTCTGTGGATTTGGGGTGGAGAGTTCTGTATATGTCTATTAGGTCTGCTTGGTCCAGATCTGAGTTGAAGTCCTGAATTTTCTTGTTAATTTTCTGTCTTGTTGATCTAATATTGACAGTGAAGTGTTAAAATCTCCCAATATTAATGTGTGGGAGTCTAAGTCTCTTTGTAAGTCATTAAGAACTTGCTTTTTGTATCTGGGGTGCTACTCTATTGGGTTCTTATATAATTTGGATGGTTAGCTCTTCTTGTTGCATTCATTTCTTTACCATTATGTAATGCCTTTCTTTGACTCTTTTAATCTTTGTCGGTTTAAAGTCTGTTTTATCAGAGACTAGGATTGCAATTCCTGCTTTTTTTTTTTTTTTTTTTTTTTGCTCTCCATTTGCTTGGCAAATCTTCCTCCATCCCTTTATTTTGAGCCTATATGTGTCATTGCATGTGAGATGAGTCTCCTGAATACAGCACACCAATGGGTCTTGAATCTTTATCCAATTTGCCAGTTTGTGTCTTTTAACTGGGGCATTTAACCCATTTACATTTAAGGTTAATATTGTTATTTTTGAATTTGATCCTGCCATTTGGATGCTAGTTGGTTCTTTTGCCCATTAGCTGATGCAGTTTCTTCATAGAGTCGATGGCCTTTACCACTTAGGGAGCCCACATAGACAAGACAATACTAAGCAAAAACAACAAAGCTGGAGGCATCACCCTACCTGACTTCAAACTGTACTACAAAGCTGTAGTAATCAAAACAGCATAGTACTGGTATCAAAACAGAGATATAGACCAATGGAACAGAACGGAGGCCTCAGAAATAATGCCACACATCTCAACCATTTGATCTTTGACAAACCTGACAAAAACAAGCAATGAGGAAGGGATTCCCTATTTAATAAATGGTGTTGGGAAAACTGGCTAGCCATATGCAGACAGCTGAAACTGGATCCCTTTCTTATACCTCATACAAAAATTAACTCCAGATAGATTAAAGATTTAAACATAAGACCTAACACCTAGAAGAAAATCTAGGCAATACCATTCAGGACATAGTCATGGGCAAGGACTTCATGATTAAAACACCTAAAGCAATGGCAACAAAAGCCAAAATAGACAAATGGGATCTAGTTAAACTTAAGAGCTTCTGCACAGCAAAAGAAACTATCATTAGTGTGAACTGGCAACCAACAGAATGGGAAAAAATTTTTCCATCTACCCATCTGACAAAGCATTAATAACCAGAATCTACAAAGACCTTAAAAAATTTTACAAGAAAAAAACCAAACAACCCGATTGAAAAGTAGGTGAAGGATATGAACAGACACTTTTCAAAAGAAGACATTTATGCGGCCAACAAACACATGAAAAAAAGCTCATCATCACTTGTCATTAGAGAAATGCAAATCAAACCCATATTTAGATACCATCTCATGCCAGTTAGAATGGTGATCATTAAAAAATCAGGGGACAACAGATGCTGGAGAGGCTGTAGAGAAATAGAAATGCTTTTACTCAGTGGGAGTGTAAATTAGTTCAGCCATTGTGGAAGACAGTGTGGCGATTCCTCAAGGACCTAAAAATAGAAATACCATTTCACCCAGCAATCTCATTACTGGATATATACCTAAAGGATTATAAAACATTCAGTTATAAAGGCACATGCACACATATGTTCATTGTGGCACTATTTACAATAGCAAAGACTTGGAACCAACCCAAATGCCCATCAATGATAGACTGGATAAAGAAAATGTGGCACATATATACCATGGAGTGCTATGCAGCCATAAAAAGGATGAGTGCATGTCCTTTCCAGGGACATGAATGAATCTGGAAACCATCATTCTCAGCAAACTGACACAAGAACAGAAAATTAAATATCACATGTTCTCACTTGTAAGTTAGTATTGAATAATGAGAACACATGGACACAGGGAGGGGAACATCACACACTGGGGCTTGTCAGGGGTGGGAGGACTGGGGAGATTTACCATTAGGAGAAATAAGTAATGTAGATGACGGGGGGATGGATGCAGCAAACCACCATGACACATGTATACTTATGTAACCCACCTGCACGTGTACCCCAGAACTTAGAGTGTAATTTAAAAAAAGGTGATTATTTCAGAGAACCCTTAATAAGATCATAAGATCCTATTATAGGATAATGTCTGTTCCTCGCTGCTTTGAGTTAATAGATTTTCAGTACTGGTCTTGACATTTCCAAGTAAGGTAATCATATTTTGTGAGCAAGAGATATGATCCTCAAAAGATATCTTGGTGGCTGGACAACATCCCAAATGGAATCAGCTGCAAATTCCCAAGATTCTAGATTTCATATAATTAATATTAACCCACTCTTAAATATATACTTCAAGGGAGGAAGTGAGGGAGAAAACACACACACACACACACACACAAACACACACACAAACACACACACACACACACACACAGAGATTAGTTTTTAGTTTCAAACTCTATCTGCTATTATTTTATCTCTAATCTTGTCTCCCAAAAATGGACTGTAAATATTTTGTAAATACCATGAAATTAGGAATATATCTTATGCTTAAGTATTTACCTTTAGCATAGCAATTAGGTGTTTAATTTTGTTTAATAATTTGATAGGCAAAAATGTGTTCATTCTGTATGTCTAACAGATGAATTGAATGCTCACTGAGATTTTCTTACAGCTCTCCTTCTGTTGGGGTTGTTATCTTGGGCTAGCTAATGGTAGCTCTGGTTTATAAACACACATGCATTTTGATGTCAATTTTTAATTAAAATATATATACAATTAGAGATCAGTAGTGTATAGCAGAATCAACTTTCACATAGTGAACAAACTCATGTGACCAGTACCCAGATTAAAAACAGAACATCACCTGGATCCCAGAAGGTCTCTTTTGTCTCCTTACATTTGGTAGCTTTCTAAGAGTAACCACTATCTTGAATTGTGATATCGTAAAGTGATTTTGCAATCTTTCAAGTCTAGCTTCTTTCTCTACATATTCATAACTTATATCTGTATTTTTAATATAGTTACAGTTCATTCTCTCTGCTGAGTAATATTTATTGTCTAAATATGCCACTATTTATTCAGTCTACTGTTGTTGGATATTTGAGTAGCTTCCTGTATGGGTATATTATAAATAGTGCTGCCATGAAAATTCTTGGACATGTCTTTTGGGGAATATCCTTATGCATTTTGCTGAGTTTGTATCTAAAAGTGGAATGGCTTGGTCAAAGATATGCGCAACTTGACTTTAATAGATATTCCCAAGCATTCTTTCAATTTATACTCCCACCAACAATATATCAGAGTTCCAGTTGCTCTACATTGTTACCAAGAGTTGGAATTTTTTATATATATATATAAACTTTTTATCGCATTTTAGGTTTGGGGGTACATGTGAAGAACATGCAAGATTGTTGCATAGGTACACACATGGCAGTGTGATTTGCTGCCTTCCTCCCCATCACCTATATCTGGCATTTCTCCCCATGCTATCCCTCCCCAACTCCCCACTCCTTGCTGTCCCTCCCCTTTTTACCCCCAAATGACCCCAGTGTGAGATGCTCCCCTCAATGTGTCCATGTGTTTTCATTGTTCAACACCTGCCTATGAGTGAGAATATGTGGTGTTTGGTTTTCTGTTCCTGTGTCAGTTTGCTGAGAATGATGGTTTCCAGGTTCATCCATGTCCCTAAAAAGGATGCGAACTCATCATTTTTGATGGCTGCATAATATTCCATGGTGTATATGTGCCACATTTTCCCTGTCCAGTCTATCATCAATGGGCATTTGGGTTGGTTCCAGGTCTTTGCTATTGTAAACTGTGCTGCAATGAACATTCGTGTGCATGTGTCCTTATAGTAGAATGATTTATAATCCTTTGGATATATACCC